>PVKS010010959.1:0-58316 GCA_004027875.1 Aplodontia rufa
AGTTGTCATGATGCTACTTTAAAATCACCAAACACGCCATCCCTAAAAAGCGCACGAAGGTGGGTGTTTGTGAGGGGTGCACTCCTGTCTGCATTTGGGGCAGGGCAGGGGGATCGCATCATCTTTGACACTCTTAGAATACAAGGGCCTCCTCTTGGTTGTCAGAGGTCACACACATTTTCTTACTCATTCCTCTACTGAGTCCTCTCAATTTATTAAGCATTCTCTGAGCCATAGGAAGACTTCAACAATAATGACATCCATTAGACTGCCCAACGGGGGCTGGCCTTCCCAGAACAATCCCTTGGGCAGTAGCAAAAGCCTGCTGTGTTTGCTAAGGACCTCAAGTCATAACAGAATCTCATCTTTCATTTCTTGTGAAATTTTCTTCTCTACCAGCTACAACAGTAGGGAGAGGGTAAATAACCAAAGAATTTGGCTGACTGTGCCTGCCCCCTGGTGGCTACTGGAGTGAAGGACACATTGTAGGAAATCCTGAGTCTGTTCATCAGAACTGAGGACAATTAAACTAGAAAAAAGAATTTGCTCTACTGGAGAATTATGAAGACCTCATATAAAGTGAAAAATATATGTTATTTTAAAAAAGGAAAAATATTGCTAAGAGTCAGTTTATGAGGCAAGGCAGCAAGACCTTAGCTAGCTGCAGACATACTACCCGGGCCCCTCCTGCGGAATTATGAACTATTGTGGCTAGGTATCTATGGCACATGTAGTCCTAGTTTCTTCCCAGTAAATTACAGTTCAGGGTAGGTCCCAAGAACTAGTACTTATAAAGCTCCCAGGTGATTCTAGGCATACCCAGAGTTCAGAATCACTGATCCAGGGCAATATTTCTAAGGATGTATTCAGGAACCACCTGGATCACAATCAGATCCCATCCTAGACCTACTAGATGAAAATTTCTGGAGGTGAAACCCAAAGTATTCTGTACAATTCTTAAGCCTACACTACACTACAGAAACTACTGTTATGCAGAAAGGGTGAGGATTAGGTAATCCTAACCATGAAGGTGAAAGGTGCCTCAGATAAAGTAACCTGAAAACTGAGACAAGCTTCTCCTAAGTGGGTCCTAGGTCTAACAGAAGGAGCAGGCTTCACAACAGTCCACATAGATCAAACTTACAAAGCAACCGGCAGGAAAGGCTCCACCAAGGCTAGCGACTGTTTGGTATTTCTTTTTTCTTAGGGTAATGCCTTCTCTAACCCTTACTCCTTTCCCCTCCCGGTCTTGCCCATCCCACAGAGAGCAGGCAGCTAGAAAGTACTTGTTGAGGAAAGAAAGCACCTAGAAGTGTTTTTTTTTTTTTTTTTTTTTTTAAGTAATTATGGCCCACTGGGTTAACCAAAGTCAGTGTTACCATCTGACTCCCTCTCCCTTCCCCTACATGACCAGGCAAAGCAAAATAGGTAGGAGGCACCACAGGCTTACAGTAGCGTCAAGGGTCCTAAAGCTGGGCAGCGTGACTTTGGCTGGTCTTTAGCGCCACGTCAGAGCCTATCTCGTCCACCAAGCTTCCTTCCACAAGCAGTCCCACCCCACAGTGTTCCCTTTGTGCCTGCTAGCTCATCCTTTGTCAAGGCCACTATTTTTTTCCCATATTTTTATTGGGGCATCATAGTTGTACATAATGGTGGGATTCACGGTTATGTATTTGTATATGCACATAATTTAACAATATAAAATGGCTGACATCATTTCCCATTATTTCCCTTTTCCCTCCCCTCTTCCCAGTGCCTTCCCTCTACTTTACCAATCTCCCTTCAGTTTTCATGAGATTCTCCCACCCAATGCACACACAACCTTTCTTTTCCTTTTTCCTCTCTAGCTTCCACATATGAAAGAAAACGTGACCTTCTGAGTTTGGCTTATTTTGCATAACACGATGTTCTCAAGATCCACGCGTTCTCCTACAAATGATATAATTTCATTCTTGTTTATGGCCTCATAAAATTCTATTGTGTTTGTATACCACATTTTCTTTATCCATTCATCCACTGACAGACACCTAGGCTCATTCCACAGGTTATCTATGTGAATTGTGCTGCTATAAACATGGGTATGCATGTATCACTATAAAATGATGACTTTAATTCTTCAGGATAAATACTGAGGAGCGGTATAGCTGAGTCCATGACTAGTCTTTTGAGGACCTTCCAAACTAATTTACGATCCCATCAACAGTGTCAAAATGTTCCTTTTTCTCTACGTCCTCTCCAGCATTTAATGTTGTTTGTATTCTTTTTTTTTTTTTTTAAGAGAGAGGGACAGTGAGAGAGAGAAAGGGAGAAACACCTTTATTTAGTTTTTCACATGGCCTTAGTTGCTCCAACACTTAGCTGTGTACGTGGTGCTGGGGTTTGAACCCAGGTACTCGTGCTTGCCAGGCAAGGGCCGAAACCACTGAGCTACCGCTCCAGCCCCGTTGTTTGTATTCTTGATGACTGTCATTCTCATTGTCATGAGACGAAATCTCAGTGTAGTTTTGATTTGCATTTCCCTAATTGCTAATGATATTGAACACTTTTTCATATATTTGTTGACCATCTGTATTCCTTCTTTTGAGAAGAATCTATTTAGTTCATTTGCCCATTTATTCACTGAAGAAATTTTCTGTTAATTTTGTTGAGTTCTTTATATATTCTAGATATTAATCCTGTGTCAGAAGAGTAGCTAGAAAAGATTTTCTCCCATTCTGTGGATTCTCTCTTCACATTCCTAATTATTTCCTTTGCGTGCAAAGCTTCTTAATTTGTTGCCATCTTATTTATTAACTCTTGGCATTATTTCCTGAGCTTTCAGGTCAAGGCCTCTGCTTTCTGAATTAATGAGTTATATTTTTATACAATAGTCTCCTAATGTCTATGTTGAATAATTTTCTTCCTAAGTTAACACAACTAACTATGAAAGTGAAAACATTATATAAACTTCTGTCTCGTGTCAAAATAGCGTAAAAGGCACCCTCCAGTGGACCTGCAAGCTCACAGAACACAAAAGAAATTCCTCTTCATTGCTGGAATCACGGCTTCATACCAGAAAATTCAGATAAGAAAGTATATGAGCATAGAAATATAATTAACTTGAATTTTTTATAGCATGTCTCAAAAAAAACTAAGATAATGTGAAACCAACCCTGCAATTTAGTTAACAAATGCAAAAGTGAGCCTCAGGTTACAAAATAAAAATGTTCTTTCTTGTTAAATGGGTAATTACAACTTTAAATATTTAGAAACATTAACAGTGATTAAGATAATGTTAAGTTTACTAGTTTAATCTCCAGATATGAAAACTGCTCTAAACATACCACTTGGGCATTCCAATGACCTTCACAAGATCTGAAAAGAGAACCCTGGAAGGTAAGAGGCAGTACTTGGGGTATCTCTTCATCTAATTTTGTAAATTAATGTTAATATAATTAAAATCTTATGCATCTTCCGCTAGATGACATAAGAAAAAAGGTGTGAAATTTTATTCAACCTCATTAGTTAAAAAATGTAATGTTATACATAAATGTCTGAAACATATAGTCAAAAATGAAATTCATGTTTTTTCAAATGTGCACATGTGCACCCAGATTTATGAGCACATATACATGCCAAATCATAACAAACTATTGACATTTATTATGTGGAAAAAGGATATACATTAATAGAGAAAGTATTGAGGGAATTTTTACTACCACACTATTTAAATGCTATGATCATTCTGAATTCAAAATAATCAAATAGGAAATATTTTAATGAGTAATGGGGATAATTAGAAATAATTAGTTATTCACTGAAGTATTACAAGATTCCAGTATCAGTAAGAAACTTGATTTCAATGTTTGGTTTTTAAATCAGGAGACTGATATTTGGAGAAAGAATTTCTAATGCCTTTATCCTAACACTCAGTATCCGATACCTTCAATGAAAACACAAACTGCTACAGAATCCTCTCTGCTGCCTTTAAAATCTCTGGCTGACAGCTATTCCTCCCTCATCCATGCTGACTGACCAGATGATGCCTGTGTTGCTTTAACTCGCGGATTCTAGGATCTGTGGAGTGCTGAGCTCCTGGCAAGGTGGCACCTTCCAGTGTTGTGTTCTCATAGGTAGCCTCAGCCACAGTAGCCCAGGTCAGTGGTACTACCACACTATGGCCACTAAGGGGCGCACTCCTCCAGTAATAGCAGGAGCATCAGGCGCAACAGCACAGAAGCAATGATTGCTTCAGAAGCTGCCATTCTTCCCTGAACACCCATATTTTCAAGTCAAGGACTTAGGCAGATGGAGCAGACTGGCCCGGAGGAAATTTCAGTTGTCAACACTCCTGTAAAATACTTCTGGTTCTTTAAATGTGCCATTGTTTCATTCTAATCACGTTGCCTCGTTGCTATCTCCACTAGTACCAATCCTTTTTCAAGTAGTTAAAACTCTAGAATCTTTAATCCTACCTTTAAATCTACTCCAATGATTATTTGTGCTTAAGAGATTGATCACATTCTATTCATATGCTCTGCCTGTGCTCAAAGAAATACAACTTCTAATTAGTCAACTAAATTACCTAAAACAAATTTAAATATTGCATTTCTTTGAGCACAGGCAGAGCAAGTTTTACAATAGTGAGGAGTGGGCAGTGTGCGAACTGTGACTGCGTCGGCAATGCTGCCCAAATTGCACACTCAAGTTACACATGGAACGCTGTTGTTTTCCAAGGCTACATTCGCTGCTGGCCCGGTTCACCATGATACAAACCCTTGCTCCACCAGGTGTCAGGCCCTGGGATAAAGGAAATAACTTTTTTGGCGTACATTTTTCAACCACTACCACAAGACACATGCTTATTACTTTTGATATGAATTCTCAACCCCAGTCTGAAAGAATGTCTACCAGTTTTACCATTCTGGAATGTATCTTTAAGAACGTGGAAACAATCAGGTGGACTTATAATGAAATAAGAATAAAGTCCTACAAGTAAGATAGCAAAATAAGAAGTTGCTTACAAATATGCTCTGCATGAATAAAATAACCAAAAGAACCAAAAAGTGGCCAAAAGGGCAGGGAGTTGGGGATGTGTGCAAGAGAACACAGAATTCATCAGAACTAAAATTAAGGGTGGGGGATCAACAGAAAGACCCTGATGGTTGACACAAAGTACCTGTCCCGCAAGAAGAATTTGTGAGTTTCAAACAGGAAACTTTGGCACAAAGTTGGGAACAAAATTTTAGGAGGCCTCTGCTAGAAGCCCTTTACTTCAGACCAATAGCATTCAGGGTTCTCAATTCCAGGAGCCAAAAAAGCAGGACCACTGCTAATCAGTTTTCTCTTAAGTTTTCAGACAGATTACTCTGGCTGAATGCACACCTGTAATCCCAGCAACTTGTGAAGCTAAAGCAAAAGGACCACAAGTTCAAGGTCCACCTGAGCAACTCAGCATGAACCTGTCTCAAAATAAAAACAATTCAAAGGGGCTGGAGATATAGCTCAGTTGGTAGAGGTTCAATTTCCAGTGCAAAAAAAAAAAAAAATAGACTATTCTGACGCACAGGACACAAACCTATCCTGATATCCTGGACAAAGTGAGATCCAGTGTTGTGAAAAAAAGCAGTTGGCATTTTTGGACAGCAGCAGTGAGTGAGTTACATTTTATTTCAGTACACAGAAAGCTCTCAGGACTTCCTGAACTGAAGACTGCGCCATGAGAGTATGTTGACCCCTTCCTTGGGGTCACATAGCCCGACCTCTAGCAACTCAGCTACTGAATGCAGTCTGCAGCCTTCCATACAGCCAGGGTGGCCAGAATACACCAATGGAGTGTGAGCAGGAGTGCGCTGCACACCTCGTGTCATTTGCTTAGAAGGGGACTGTCTACCCTATTTCTATCTTTTTACTTCCCAATTGGTAGAGAGTGCTCTACAGTACCAGAGCATCATACAGTTATAATCAAAACAGTGTACTGTCAGCTCATGCTTGGATTTGGAAGATAGATGCAGTAAAAAGCTGGAGGGGGTTCTATATGGTAAATATGGGAACTGATTACGAAGCAGCAGCATTTTAAGTAAATTGCCAATTTTGAATAATAAGAGGATTATTAATAAAGTGTCTGTACACAAAAGTATCAATACAAATAGTAAAAATGAAAATTCACCAAGAACAGCACAACTTGAAGCCTGGCACAGAAACGTGAGCTGTGTTTCTCAATGGGGCCACCTGAGGGCACCACTTCAGCAAAAGAGGAGAAAGGAGGTGATCTGTGTAGAATTTGTCTTGAACTCGCCAAGTCTTCAAAACTAAGTTTTAATCAGAAACTGCTGTACTTCCATTACTGGTTAACGAACATCTCAAACGGTGGGGAACAGACATGACTCAACAAATGGGGTGGGGGACCAAATGGTCATGTGGAAAAATCAAGCCAAGATGCCTCCTCCTTCACGCCTACTCAAATAAATTCCAACTGGATTTAAATTTTAAATGTTAAAAAAAAAAAATCACAGGACTGACTACCAGAGGGCATTGAAAATAATAATAACTTTAGAACTTAACATTCTTCAGGGTGAGGAAGAGTATTGAAAGGATGGAAGGAAAGCGTGGGAACATTCTTCCCACATCACTAACTCCCCCAAATCCTTCCTGTCATGAGTGCCCCCACCCTCTGAGTTCAACAAAATTGAAAAGCAAAATGAGAATGGAAGGAGGAGGAACGACCTGGTCATCAATTTTTCAAGGCCAAGGGTAAACTCAGTTAGGGGTGGATGACCCTTTGTGCCCCAGAAGTGCTTGCATGTGACCCCAGCATGCCAGCTCCAAATTTGGGGCCTGGAATACTCTTTACCCCAATCCTGGCCCCACTACAAATGACTACAAATGATAAAAGATGACAACTATAAGAGAGAAGCCAGGAAGTGCTGGAACCTGAGGAAGCTGACTTCTAAAGCCAGTCTGCAATACCAGACCTGACTATATGACCTTGAGCCTCAAAGGGCAAGCTGCCCTTCCCATATTCCCCTGCTAAGGGCTGTGTTTCAGGAACAAGGGGCACTGGAATGAGTGGTTATCTCCAAAGCCATCTCAAGTTCATTTTCTTCAGCAGTTCTGAACCAAGAATTTGACCTTGACCTTAAGCCAACTACATGGACCAACTGTCAGTTCAACACAAGAAAAAACCTTGAGTAAAGGTTAAATGAGAAGTGTTCAATAAACCTTTCTCAAAGGAAACAGATCACGTTGCTGCAATAAAGAAAGCAATTAACATGTTTCGTGAGCTGCACGGGTGTTCTCAGAGATACGGACACTTGACCCAGGATGACTGTAACTGTTCAAGGCCTCAGGCCTAAGTTCACAATTGGCATAGAGAGACAAACTTAACAAATTTTAAGATACAAGTATTAGAGGGATCTCATCTAACTCACAACAATAATCCCAACATGGACTTTCAAGCAACCATCAATGATTCTTTTAAGACAATGAGTTCAAAACGGCATGTGAAGGGGCTGGAGTGGTGGCTCAGCGGTTAGGGCGCTTGCCTGACATATGTGCAAGGATGCGGGTTCGAACCCCAGCAGCATGTATGCAACGGAATGTCAGAGCAACGAAGGCCACATGGAGAACTAAATAAAATTGATTCTCTCTATCCCTCTCTCTCTTTAAAAAAAAAGGCATGTGAAGAACACAAAGTTTCCTTCTGCCGTAAAATATTGATACAAAATAGGTGAACAAAACAAACTTTTTTCTACTTCAAATGTTAGCATCACTATGGGGATGTATGATGTGAGTAAAGTGTCTCCTGGGAAATAATGTTCACTAGGTTGTCAGTTTCCCTGGATTAGCATAAACTGCTAGCAGTTCTACAATATAAATTCTCCTCTCCTTCCTAGGAAGAGCAGGCTGTACACGAAGTCCTGGGGGTAAAATGCTATATCCTCCAGCCTCATTTGTTGTTAAGTGTAGAACATTTGCTCCTGCTGCCAACTAGACTAGCAAGTTTCTAGTTTACCTTCAAATCCTCAAAGCCTAGACTCCAGAGCTAGACAGAGAAGAGACTCAAACAACTGTGGGACAAATGAAAGACTGGCCTTGACAATGAGGTTCTTCCTCACAATTTGAAACCCTCTCACAGTGATGGTCAGGCTTGGTAGCAAGTGAGTGGCGAATTCACTCCAGCCCCACTGGCAATCTGACCAGCATCAGTCACAGTAACAGAACCTCCAAACTTCTGAAATATTGGTGATGCTCAATACATCCAATAATACTTAATCCAAGTCCCAATTCTTCATTATTCCATTAAAAATAACCCCAGAGAACAACCAGTACCAGGTTACTACGGTAATCTGAGGGCAACTTATTCAATGGTTATATTACTAAAAATATCCTATGTATTTATTATTTCTCAAAATCATAGGAAACAAACCAGTCTTACATTTTAAAAAATTCTTCCTCAAATGTGCTATACTTAGCTATCTGGCTTTTATGTCCTCATCTATAAAATAGAGCTAAGTATACTTACCTCACAGATCTGCCCCCACAAGATCACATAATTTTTTATGTGATTCTCAAATCACATAAAAATAATGGCAGGATATTATTATTATTATTATTATTATTATTATTATTATTATATAATTTGCTGCCTTTTTAAGTAGGATGCAAAATGCCATTTAAGTTTTTGTTATGACTCAGTGTATTAGAGTATGGTTCATCTTCAAGTAAGCAATTATATAATTCTGTGTTCAGATTCCTTGTATAATAAAGGCATGTGCAGACAAGATATATCGCAAGAACCTAAGGTTAAAAAAATGAGCAAGCTGGGGAGGGATAGTGGTAGAGCATTTGCCTAGCACATATGAGACCCTGGGAAGGAAAGGGGAGAGCAGGCAAGAAAGGAAATCACCTCTTGAAATTGAGAAAAAAGTATATGTAATATTCTCTTCTTTCAAAAATTCAGGGTGTCCCAGAGTGCCGTAACTTCTGGGAGCTCTGTCACCACGAAGAGTTTGAGAACAAATGAGGCCAATACTTCTGTGTATTTCTTTCATGACTGATTTTAATATCTACATCAGAAAGGACTTGACAGAGGGCTAGAGCAGTGGCTCAGCAGTTACAGCACTTGCCTGGCATGCAGGACACAGGTTTGATCCCCAACACCACGTTCACAACAAAGTGTCGGAGCAACGAAAGCCACATGAAAAACTAAAACTAATTCCCCCTTTCTCTCTTACTGTCCCTCTCTCTTTTTAAAGAAAAAAAAAGAACGAACGAACTTGACAGAAGCAAAGGAAAAGCCCTGGGTATGGTCACAGACAGGTATGAAGACAGAAATCCGGCTGAATGACCAAGCACTGTGCACAAATGGGCCAAGGCAATACCCCAACCCAAGTCTCCCGTCAGCTCAGACCAGCGGGATGGCCCGGTGATGCCTCCTGAGCAAACCGCAGGCCCCTCCACTTCACCTGCTTGCCCTGCATGACTCCCTGCCATAGTCCTTTCCAATAAGCTTTACACTTAAAAAAGCATTCTGAAAATTGAAACTAAATGATTTGATGTTCTGAATGACTTATTTGTTATTAGTTGGGTGTCCCACATTTCCTAACACCCAAAGACCCACAGTCAAATATGCACTCCTAAAAGATAACCCTCCAGTCTGCCTCTCTTGTCTCTCCTTCTGTCAGTCCTACCATTGATCTTCAGAACTGGGTATGAGGCTGAGGCAAGCCTGGAGCTCTGGTATGCTGTGGGAGGATCGGTGTGGGGAATGTCTAAGAGATGTGTGTGCATAGCACAACTTGATAACAGCAGAAAACAGTGTAAGATGCAGGAAAGAGCTAAAGATGGAGTGCAATTTTCTTCCTTCGTGATTAGGTGGGTGACATATTTCTTAAGGAATACTTTTAAAAACAAAATGGAAGCACATATTTCAAGAAATTTCCACTTAAATGATTTCTTGGCTCAGAAAAACTGCAGCGTTCAAGTTACTATATTCTCTTGAAAGCACCTGAACTTAACCTGAACCTGATACAGATCCTGGCACTCAAGGCTTCCTTCAGAGCCTAACTCTGGGTTTTGCCCACCCAGGACTGCCTAGGGCTTGCTAGTGTCCAGTCACAGTGCCTGGATCCAACCAAGGTCTTGGTCCCTTGGACAATTCCTAGTATATACCAGGCCCTGGGCAGGCCTGGGCCTGCACATATGTTACTTGGTATTTGGAAACCTTAAACCATGCAGTTCTACAAGGTTGGCAGAAACAGCAGATGGATTTGGTCCCAATCTTTGGTCTCACCCAATCTGGTGAGGTGGTTATGAAATTATTGTCAATAAATTCTATTTCCCAACCTCCCTGCTTAGAGATGGGACAAGGTAAATGCTGAAGAGGTTCTACTACAGTCCCCTTCCTCTGCCATGTGTGGTGTCACTATGACTGTCCTGTCCCCTTCTGGTATGAACTCCTGAGGACTCTGAGCCATGGGCAGTGACCACTCAGGCCCACATAAGGAACACATTGCATGGCAGCTGGGTGACTTCCCTCCATCTGTTCTGCCAACTATGGCTCATGCTCCTTTCCAGAGTGACCTAGTCAAACCGATCAATTGGTGGCATTTGGCAATTGGTTGGTGGCATGCTGAGCTCACCAACTGGCTGCAGTCATGGTAGATGTGTGCTGGGAATGCCAAGCCACCTGTACCCCCTTCACATTCATGCAGGCTTTCAGTACAGGTGGGGGGCTGCCAAGGTGGGAGGAAGGTGCCCGGCCTGCCTGCCCTTCCCCTTGTCAGGACTTAGCTACCATGCTGGTACAAAGTCAAAAACCAAGCAGCCAGGCAAGGGACAGAGCAAACGGCCTCTTGCCCTCTTCATACACAGAGAGCCACTCGTTTCTACCCTGTCCCCTGTGAGGGCTCAGATTTGAGAGATCTACTTCAGGCCAGCATGGATGACTGCATACACTCATCTGTCCTGTGCTTCTTATCAATCCTACCCATACTTTTAACCACCTGACTAGCTATTTTTTCATAATAACATATCCTTACAGAAATACAATCTTAGAAAACAATTAGAATGGTTTTATTGTTGTTGATATGTTACCAAAAGCTTCTTCTACTACAGGGGAAAAAGATCACTATTTGAGGTCTTTAACCATTCGATTCATGAACAAGGCTTTGGTCCTATTGCCACAAAAACTGGGAGGGTTAGATTTGAGTTCCAACACCTGCATTAACGAGTCCTAGCCCTTAAGCAAGTCACGCAGCCTCTGGAAGATCAGTTTCTTCCTCAACTATAAAATGAGGCTAGTAAGCTATAAATACTATTCGTCAAGAAAATAACCAAGATTTCTTCCACTTCTAAATTCCAAGTGTTTCTTGAACTTCCTCTATGGATTAGAATAGTGGCATGGAGGAAGACATGAAAGACTTGATCTTAAGGAACACACAGTCTAATTTGGGAAATGCCATATAATTAAATCATAAGTCACAAATTAAATCCAGATGGATTAGGCTACATGGTAAGATAGTAATAATGATGGAATGGAGCGGTGGCTCAGTGGTTATGGCGCTTGCCCAGCATGCCCAAGTAGACGGGTTCAAATCCCAGCACCCACGTACACAAGTGTCGGAGCAACAAAAACCACGTGAAAATCTCAATAAAACCTGATTCTCTCTCTCACTGTCCTTCTCTCTTTAAAATTAAAAAAGATAGTAATAATGATAACAACATAACAATAAGTATTTGAGAAATATATAGGAAGATGCTTCAGACTCTTGCATCAGGAAAGGCCTTCTATACCCTCCACCCAGCTACAGCACCTTGACTGATTGGTATAAACCACTCCTCCCCACTTGGTCCATATGGCTTTGGTTGGGATGAGCCCACCACCAGCCCCAGAGATGGGAGTGATACAGGCCTGGACAGTCATAGCCTCTCTATTCCTTGTGGGCACCAGGTCTGGAACACGAATGGACATAAACCAGAAGTCAGGACAACCAAAGGAAATGAGACTCCAGTACAGGGCTTTTGTTGGAACTTCTGGGAACAAACGCTTTCTTGGAAGGAGTTCTTGAGAGACCAGAATGTAAGTGTGAAGCTCTGGCAGTCATTCTGCCATCATGGAGTCCCTGTTTGAAGACGGAGCCAAAATAGCATAAAGCAGAGCAAAAAAAGGGTTGGTAAGCAAGTCAGATCGAGCGATGCCACTTGTGCCTCTCACAACAAAGCTGCTGGAAGCTATCCTTACACCCCTTTTTTCTTAGGTCAGTATACAATTTGGGGCAGCAATCAAGAGTTCTAACTAATACAGTCCCACAGTTCACTCCATATAAAATTAAGATTACAACCCCCACAAAGAAAAACCAACTTTGCTCAGAACTTACCAATATCAATGCATCGATTATATAAATCAAGCTCTGGATCCAAATCTCTAGCTGTATAGAGATTACAGCTTATAAATGTGATTATCACTTATAAATGTGATTGCCCTTAGTCTAAAAAATATCCTTTTGTAATGAGGATATTTCATTCTTATAATGAAAAAAAATCAATCATTGAATTATCAGTTATTATCTCCAAGTATTACCAATAATTACTGAGAACAAATGTGTTCTTGGAAGGGGTTGGAGGGAGGCCGAGTGCAACCACAGAGTTCTGGCAGCCATTTTGCCAAGGAAGGCAAGCCCTACCTGAAGGTGTAAATATTATTATCTGGTCGGGAATAGACAGATTCAAAAGATTAAAAAACAGGCAGGCCATTAGCGACAATATGACAAACCATTTTTGTAAAACTATTATTAGCATCAGGAAATTGTCCTCCTAGTACCTTTTGAGAGAATATGTACCAAAGAATTCCTGAAAACATGTTGCTAAACCTTGATTGTAGCCTGCTGTAAATATATGTAATCTAGGAAAACTAAAAGCCTGTTATTTGTATAAATATGATGCATTCAAGTTGACAAGCTGAAATTATCCACCTTTTGATTCTCCTCATAAACAGACTATGTTGTAAATAAAGCCTTGCTAATCTAAGCACCAATTAAAATTCATAGAAATGGGGGGAAATACTCAAAAGGCTTGTGATAAGTTGTAATACAAATGGAAACCACGTGTGTGGTTACTGACCACGAAGTCTTTAAGTTTTCTTACAATACAAAAATTGAAAAGCTTATACAGCTGGGCCAGGACAATGTGAGGCACACAGAAATGGGGATTAGTCGCTCATCAATGGTCCCCTCACCAATTCTCCTGTTTTTCAAAAGACAGCAGCCAGAAAATTGGAAGTTTTTTGTGAAACTTGTTGACACAAAAAATATGTAGCCTGGGCCTGTAATGGTGGCTCAGCAGCAAAGCACCTGCCTGGCATGTGTGAGGACCTGGGTTCAAACCCCAGACCACAAACACAACTACATGTCGGAGCAAGCATTGAAAACCAGATGAAATAATAAATAAAATTGATTCATTCTCATTCTCTCTCTCGCCCCCCCTTCTCTCTTGAAAGAAAGAAAGAAAGAAACATGTAACCCTAGGGGAGCCTCTCATGTGTTTTTCTTGGTCTACAATTTCTTAAAATTGATTGTCAACACTTACAATCAAGGGATTTCACACAAAATTTCAGGAGTGAGTACTGCCCTCTGTTCCAATGCTGAAACTGAGCAATTTGAGCCTAATCTGTCCAAGTAAGGGCTGCCTAGTATAGGAGGACCAGAGAGCAGGTGTCCCAGCAGCAAGGCCCAGATGGCTCATTCTTAGTCTTAGATAAGTCATATCCCTCTCTGGGCCTCAGTTTCCATAAAATGACAGAGGTACAAAACATGATATGAAAGTTTCTTTCAGGAAACTTTTTTTTTTTTTAACCATTCAATATGCACTCCCTGAAATCCTACTCATGAAAAGGAAAACTTAGATTTTGCCCATATTTAATAATGTACAAAAGAGTTTACCAAAGAGTAAGAGACACCCACCTCCCTGTACTGTTCATATCGGGGGAGTAGAGAAATCATCCTAAAGATAACTAACAAACAAGAACCACATGGCCTGGGCATAAGTAGTTTATGAAGTTTATGAAGCTTTTCATGTCAAATATCATTTTAGAAAAAAGGCACACCCAAGGGCACAGTTATCATAATCATGCAGAAAGAAAGGGTCTTTATCTATACGGAAGTATGGAACAGAACTACTGAGCAAAATAAATGTGTTCTAATACCACTCCCTGAAACACAGGAAGGAATTCTCTCCTGTCTACATCCAAAAGTTTAAGAAGAAAAAAAAGTTGAGACCACGTCATCAAACACAATAAAGATCAAGCTAGGAAATAATCTAAAATGGCTGCAATACCATAACTTCCTGTTGCAGAGTAATGGAATTTTAAATCACAAATGCAATTTGATGGAAAGGCCAGCCTACTAGGCTCCAGCGACCGAGTTCAGGGGTGACACTATCTACTTCATCCAGCACCGTCCCACCCCATACTTCCCCATTAATGATTTCCCTAATTCCGCACATTACTTATACAAAGGAAAGGCAGCCGTAAAGTATCAGAAGGTTAATCCTCAGCATTAATTACAAACTACAGTACTGTTGATGTTTTTAATGTTAAAGTTTAAATATATAACTTCAATAAATGTAATTAATCTCAATATTATTTTCAACGTACAACATTTCCATCATGAATAAAAAATAGTTATGTAATGATCCAAAGTTGACTTTCTTTACGGAACCAGATTCAACTCAAAAGTACAGGAATATTCTTTTGTCCAGGTATAATTATGTTTGGGGTTGTCTTTCATTAATTTCTGTCTTCCCTCTTGCTATCTTTCTAAACTTAAAGATTATATCCTACCCCTTTATTTAATCTCTCTCAAATAACCTCTAGAAGAAATCTTTAAGACTGTTATATGATTTTCAAAAGAAATTAGAAATTCATATATATGACTAGCAGCCAGTGGACCTTAGTGGGAATTATGTAAAAGAAGTCTCAAACGGTATATGTCAAAGAAATAGTCATCCCCCACTTGCCTTATCAAATTGGTCAGAAATCAAACCAATGAAAACAATTTTTAAAACTTCTTCCTAGACTCTTTGAATTAACAAAATTTTTAATGTTAAAATTTTTTCAAAGAGACAAATGCATTAACAAAAAAAACTGGAAGAGTCACATTATTTGAGTTTAGGCTCTGCTGCTGCTAACCTCTTCCAGCAAGTTCCAAAAATCATCCTGGGCCCTGAACACTTCAGCTGTGAAATGAAAGTCTGGATTTCCAAAGCACGTCACATTTCTACGATACAGGTCTTTGGAATAATATTGATCCAATTTACGGGGTATTGAAAATAGGTCAGAGGGATTATCAATATAGCACCCCTGTCGGTTCTTCATTTTTACATCCATCCAGGGGAAGTGAAATTGGTAGATCTCTCTCAGCCTGAATCCCTTAAGTCATAACAATGTCCCAGAATCACTACATGTGCCCTAGAAAGTTTGGGGATTCTTTGACATGTCATTTCTTGAGCTTCTTATTTTATGCTCAAATTTAACAGGTTTACAAAATCTATAAAGATCATCGCTCACTGTTTAGAAACTAACAAAATAGTCTTCAATTAATCTTCCTAGTTTTTTCTATGTCAAATAAAAATACTTCCCTCAATATAAAGCTGCTCAAATAAGGGTCTACTACACACACACACCCTTCCTCTACTCAGGGCCCTTTTCTTTCCACCAGCCGGAAAAGCTTCCCATGGACACCATCCCTCCAGCAAGCTTGTGTGCTTCTGGTTCACTGCCAGCACTGACCCACCACCTTTAAGATAACACTCTCAGATCTCTTAGTTTATATCCCAACATCCTCCACAAGCTGCAGACTCTCACAGAAAACTACCTATGACAGAAGTCCCATACGAACATCCCATGGACCTCAAACCCAGCCTCCCCGAACCATGTTCCTCCTCCACGTTCTGCATCTCAGTTCACAGCACCACACCACCAGGGGTGCAGCATACATCGGTACACATATACACACGGTACATACATACACATACAATATCCCTAGTACGAAAACATCATGGCAGATAGTGATTAAGAAATGTGTAAAAAGGCAGGAGGGATAAAATGATGAAAAAGTTGACAAATGCTGAATTTGCTAGACTGATAAACTTTGTTAGCAGTCAAAGACTGTATAGGTGCACATGGAAAAAAAACTACAAGATAACTCAGATTTTAAAAAATTCATTTTTTCAAAAACACTTTTCATGTATTGGCTGCTATTAAATGTAATTTCCCCCCAATACAGGAGGGAGCCACAGGAGAGACAGGAAGGTGAGAAGAGTTTCTTATTAAAAGTGACCTGGAAACCAAGGAATTAAAATGTTTTTTTTAAAGGAAATTGGTTTTTAAAATACATTATAAAGTATGTGTGAGAAAGTAGCTAGAACTGAATTAAGGTTGAATAGTTATTTATATCTGTTTCCTGTTTGACAAAGTTCAGCCTTGTATTTTACAGTCAACTTTGGATAAGACTTCCCAGAATAACCTTGAAGTGGGGTCTGCTGGTAGGGAGGACCCCAGAACTACATCCTGCAATTCACACTCAATGAACTCAAAGTCTGCTAAACTCAACAACTTCAAAACAAACAACAAAACGTCACTGTCCCACTTCCTCTGCAAAGCCCTTTTTTGAAACTCCCAAAGGAAAGAAAAACAAAACACTGAATACATTTAGAAACAAAGGCACGTTGTGAGATAACATTAAACTAATAATCACCTCTTATTTTTTAATTCAGCAAAAATTTTTCTCCACAATCTGAAAGACTATGTAACATCACAACAACAAACTTCAACATTAACAATGTATTTCTGACTCTAATGTGTGCAGCATCCTTGACCACTACCAACATACTAATCCATGGACGGACGTTTGTCAGGCTGAGCTATCAAGAAAAGGAAGACCTCAAATCACAGACAAAGCATAAAGAACATAAAATGAATAATAAAAAATTGGCAATATCAAGGGAACTTCCATGAATGGGGAGAAAGAGTTGGGGTGAATGTCAAAGAAAAAAGATAAAGATGGAGTTTTAGAGGATAGAAAACAAAATCCCTGACTTTGGAACTTGAGCACACGGGACAACAAGGGTAACAACAAAGGCAAGAGGAAGCTGACAAGGAAGACGTTCTTACCTCCATGGACACACCACCAAACCAGGAGGTCACCAGTAACCCCCTTCGGACTGAACTCTGCATGTTGAGGCCCTAATCCCCAAGGCGACAGCATTTGCATATGGGCCCCATTGAGAGATAATCAGGCTTGATGAAGCTGTAATGGATGTGGCCCTCAGGATCGGATTAGTGCTCCTATAAGAAAAGGAAAGGACACCAGCGCCCACTGCCACCTGAAGACACACAGAAAAGGCCCTCACCCAAACTCAACCCTAATCTCCCATTTCCAGGCTCCAGAGTGATGAGAAACACATTCCTGTCGTTTAAGCCATCCAGTTCAGGGCACTTTGTGATAGCAGCCTGAGCAGATCGATATGTATTGCTACAGAAAGATTATGATGTATATAACCCTGCAGAGAAAAATCATTCGTGGGCTGGCAATGTGGCCCAGTGGTAGAGCACTTGCCTAATACATGTGAGGACCTGACTTCCATGCCTGGCACCACAGAACAAGAAAAAGAGAAAAATGATCATACTGTCAACATCAATGTATGTCCTGAAGGTTTTCACCCCTTACTGCACCGCTCTTCTCTGCATCTCCGTGGTGAAGACTACTCAGTGTTTCATAAAACGAATTTCCACTTCTCACAATCTCGCCAATCTCCTATTTCACTGACCAGTCTGCCCCTTCTCCTGCATGGTCTCCTCTTCACAGCCACCTCCTCAACCATCTCTGGTCCTAAGACCTCCTCATCTACACTCCTCCAGTGAGCTCGTCCCCTTGCTACACTCACCCATGTCCCTTCATATGATACTCCAAGTCTAGCCCTCACCTCTACCTCCAGCTTCCAACTTAGAGAAACTGTCCACTGTACATACCCTCACAGACACCTCAAACTAACACTAAAAACTGACCCTTCAGAGGCTCCCTTTTAGCTCACAGTACCTCACCTCCACCATCCCAGTCACCAAGTCACCCAGTCACCAACTGGGGAATCCTGCTCAATACTTTGCCCTCTTCAGTATTTCTTGACTCTGTTCATTCTACCTCTGCTCCTGATGCCCCCATACAGACCCTCCCCATCTCATACCAAGATTTCTGAAGCGCCTCCTCCAGGGCTCCCTGCCTTACCTTACATCCATCCCCACACTCCAGTCAGATTATTCCAGCTAAAGCACAAAGCAATTCCCTGGCCTCACTCTCCCGCTCAGAGCCTTCAGCAGATCCCCAACACCTCCCAAGTAACAGTAACATTGGAATGTAGAGCTTTCCATCAGGGACAATTCACAGCACAATATATATCAAGACTGGCAATAATTCTATGAGGTAGCTATTACCTTATTGAGTGAGCTGAGAAGTGAATGTAGGAAGCCTAATTCCACAGCAGGAGCTCTTAGGGTACTGCCCGCAACAGCACAAAGTCTACCTGTCTTTCCCGGGGCCCTCCAGCCTCTTCCTGCCATGCACATCCTCTGAGGAATACCAGTCACCTGCAGTTCCACCCATGCCACAGGCTGTGCATGCCTCTACCTATGGTGTTCCTCTGAAAAGACCTAACCTCCGAGGGACTTTCACCGCTCAGCTCCACCAGGAGCATGTCCAGGCCTTCCTAAGCCCCAGGCCCCAATGCCCGTCCACCTCTCCCACCACCATCACCAAAGCCTCCCATTCCGCCCCTACCTCTATTTTAGCATTATTACATTATCATAATAGCATTTGTGTGTCTGTAGTCCCCCAGAAACGACTTCTAATTCATTGTCAACCTAACGTAGTTGCTGATACGAAAAATGTTAGCAATGAACTGTAAACAACAGCCACAGCAGAATGAAACTAGGCAATTCTTACAGGATTAAGAGTTGTCTTGGAAAAAAATCCCTGGTTCCTCTCCTTTTCAGCACTTCACCTTTTGCCAATCCACTCACTGGACATTTCCTAACAGACATGCATACCTCAGTTCTCAGGTGCTTCACACATTTGAAAATCCTACAGACAACATCCTACCTGGGAAACCGCAGTTCTCCATTATCAATGTTCAAGCAATACCCACTGGCAACAAGTTAATTCAGAAACATAAAAGCCCAGCCTCTCTGGGACAGACAACTCTCCTCATGCTGCCAAGAATGCATCAAGTCATGAGAAGTTAAACATGCTCCAGCTATCACCTCCCCAGACTCAGCACCAGAGAGAGCCCACCAGGACGGGTCAGACTAGCCCCTCTCTGCAAACAAGAAACCACAGCCCAAAGAAGAGATCCGGAGTCACACAGCCCAGGCAAAACTCTTCACTCCAGATCCTAGGTGTACAATTATTTCTTAGGACATGCTGAATTACTAAAAATGAAATGTAAATATGGCTCCCCCAGGTCAAGGGGAAAACATTTGAGTTAAAATCCATTTTTTATACATATAATCTGGCAGGCAATGTGAGAGATAATGAAGAATAAAGGAAATTTTTCTTTAAAAGCTTCATCATTTTGAAATGTTTTCACCCTAAGAGAAACAAAATATAAGCCTTAAATCTGTGAGAAATTGTAGAAACCTCAAGAAGGAATAAACGGAAGCTACTCAAGAAACCTTATACAGTGAATCTAATTATCAGTTTAAATCCCCAATTAAGATGAAAAATAACATGAATATCATTTATGTCCTACATACCAATCTCACAGCCATTTCTTAGACGTATAAGATTAATGACTGCTTCAAAAAGATACATAAATATTTCATTTCAAAATGTTGAAACAATTCTTTTAGAAAACTTTTAAAACCTGATCAATTCTTTCTTTAAATCAACCCCTATAATTACTTTCCTTATCCTTTTTTTATTTTTTAAGATAGAGAAGGGGGCGGGGGGGGAGAGAGAGAGAGAGAGAGAGAGAATCAATTTTTATTTAGTTTTCATGTGGCTTTCATTGCTCTGACACTTCGTTGTGTATGTGGTGCTCACATTTGAACCTGCATCCTCACACATGCCAGGCAAGCACCATAACCGCTAAGCCACAACTCTAGCCCCTCCTTATCCATTCTTAAGAATCCAACTTAGTCCATCTTTTCTACTGTTACAAAATCCCCATTGAGTTTGAGAAGTGGAGGGCATACAGATAAAGCGAAAAGGGGGTGGTGACATCAAGAAAGCACTTCCTGTACAACAGACATTGGATAAACTAGTTTACATGTACAGTAGAATTCTTCTAATCCTCAACACACCCCAATGGATGCAAGTGTGTTACTTTGTCCATTTTATAGACGAGGAAACAGAGATGCAGATTAACTAAATTCCAGCCACATAACTAGTAAATGGTTGGCATCGGGAAACCATGTGTTTCTGTGTTGGAGAATGACATCCTCTTAAGACAGTTTCATTGAATCATATCCATCACATTACATGATGGATGTCGTTTGGTTATTTTACAATACGTATGTGCACAGTTGTCTGTGTGTCCATGAGAAAAAGAATGGGAAAATGCAATCGTTACAATGGAAAAATATAATTAAAAGCTAATAAAATGATTTATTACCCTTCATCTTATAATCATTAGATTTTAAAAAAATTAAACCACCAATGTCTAAAAACTTTCCCTTGCAAAAAAATTCAACAAAAAAGTGAGCTCACAACTTTTTATTGACTAGATGAATGATTGCTCAGCCTTCTCTCTTCTAAATACCTAGACTACAACACTACTTCGCCTTTTAAACATTTAATAACATTTCCTGCCTAAAAATCTTCAATAGTTCCTATCTTCCGAAGGACAGCCTATAATTTCTGTAGAATGTATACAAGGCCCTCGCTATGATGGAACACGCCCATGCTGCGCTCTACCCTTTCCCTGGTGTCTCCTCTGAGACCTCCCCACCCAGCACCCCCCAGCCTCTTCTTCCCTCCTAGGGAAAGCCAGATAGACCCCATCACACCAATCCTCCTCCTCAACCGAGTACAAACCTGGCACAGACCTGAGTACCTTCAATTCTCAGTTTATCAGCTGCATCGCTCCTCTGACCATACTTATCCTATGACTATAGTTTCCAGCACATAGCAGAAGTTCTTCCAAAACCAAATGAGGGTCATATATTCTGGAAACGACCTCTTGGGTTGATAGGGAAAAAAATTTAAAAAAAAAAGGACTTCCCAACTTACTCAGAATCAAAGCTGAACTTTGAATGACCAATAAGGTCATCTGTCCTCACCATCCTACCCACCCCAACACTACTTACCTCCTGGCTGTTCCCTGACTAACCAAGCTTGCTCTGCATCAGGAATCTGCAACGCTGCCAACAGGGCAGCTCTCTCCTACATCTTCCTCGGGTCTCTCCTTAGTGAATAAATTTCTCTGCCTCCCACCCCATGTGTTCTTTTTCTTGCTGCTTTCATGGTCTCCACAGCTTGCATTACCATCTAACATTCTTATTTACTTTATTTGCTAATTGTGGGTCTTCCCTCCTACAAAGTAAGCTCCATGATGGCAAGGATTTTGTGTGACTCACTTCAACGATGTCTTGCACATAGAGGTGCTCTAGAAATATGTAAGGGATTCCTTAAAGGTGCAGCTCTGAATCCTAAGTTCCTCCTACCAGTTGGGCATGCGTTATTCAGAAAAAGCAAGTTATGGGGGTAGATGAAATCACACACAAAATCTGAAAGAAAAGAGAGAAAAGGCTAAGCATGGAACATTGGGGGAGACTGGTTATGCTTCAAGAGTGAATGATGAAAAAGAAGCCAAGGAGGAGATGAAGAAAGACCAGTCCAAGAGTTTGAAGGAAAACAGAGAGTTGTACTATGGAAGTCAAAGGGAAAATGATCAACCCCATATCAAAAGTTGACAGATAGGATGGGGTATGAAAATTGGTTGCATATAAACTAGTTAAACCAGGGAGGTAGAGCCATGGCAGTAGCAAACGGCTAAAAGGACAAGTGCAGGTAAAACTGGCAACAGACTTCTCCTTCAGAAAGTCATCAGTAAATGGGAGGGAAAGTCAATATTTTTTAGAATTTAAGAGATTGGAATCAACAGAGAAGAAAAGACAAAACTCAGGAAGCTATTAGAGAAAAAAAGTTCAAGAGAAAATGGAAAGAGTACTTTTGACCAACTGGCCTTGAAAGGAAGTAGGAAGGGGAGAGACGGACAACAACATATGAAACATTTGAAGGAGAGGAAAAGAGGACAGACTCCATCTCCAGATGCTCAGTGAAGATCATGAGGTCATTTCTGAGCATAAAGGAGGAGGAATATGGATGTGATAGAAATAATCTTGACAAGATTTTTAGCAGCTAGACAGGAAAAGAAGGAAATTCCCAGCTATCTAAGAGGTACACAGGATTCCTAAGGCACAACAGAGGAGCCAGGAGGACTCGGGAACCATTAGTCTGTATCAAGCCAGTCAACAAGGACAAGGTGGTTTCTGTCGTGCAGAATTGGCAGTTGGCCAGGAGCAAAACAATGCCTGAGATTAGCACCTGGATCTAAAGAGCTTTGTAAAGAGTAAGAGCTGGAGCAGTGGCTCAGCGGTTATGGTGCTTGCATGGCATGCGCAAGTACCCAAGTTCAAACTCCAGCACCACGTACACAACGAAGTCTCAGAACAACGAA
Organism: Aplodontia rufa; assembly: GCA_004027875.1. Lineage (NCBI taxonomy): Eukaryota > Metazoa > Chordata > Mammalia > Rodentia > Aplodontiidae > Aplodontia > Aplodontia rufa. Next base: position 22,711 of record PVKS010010959.1, read on the forward strand.
GGCCACATGAAAAACTAAATAAAATTGCTTCTCTCTTTCTCTCTCTCACTATCCCTTTCTCTTTAAAAAAAAAAAAAATATTTTGTTCTATGACTTATCACAAAGATTTGACCTGAGCAGTGAACTAAATGAACTATATACCAAATTAAACCACCTTTTTCACTGAGTATTAAGCATGGCTCAGAAACACTAAAATAATAATAACACTACCAATGTGCACAGAAGCCAAGCAAGCAATTCAGGTTCCTCAATTTACGCAAGAAGGAAGGAAAAGAGAACCAAACAATGACATAAGGCTTTATCCTTTTTGTGATACAGCACATAGTTCAACAGTTCTAAGGTGACCAGAAATCTCTTAAGAATGCTCTCAACTGAAGCAAAAAACATAATCCAAGGGGTTTCTAATAGACATCTTAGGATAATCACTAAATTATCCAAATCTAATTTGTGGAAGACACTTTTCTGCAAATTGAATCAATTTAAAGAAAAGCCAGACTTTAAAAAAATAACTTAATACTGTTATTGGCCAACATTAGAAGACTGTAATGGGACATTTTTACTGTAGCACCCAGAAGTAGGAGAATAAAACTAGGAATTCCAATAGCCTTTTCTGTTAGAGTTCCTAAGGTGTCCCATCTGGACCCTAACTTCCTAAAGTTCTTCTTTATTCTCGCTAAATTTTAAACTACAGCTGTGACTCCTAAGGAGATGTTATCAGAATCACCGAAAAAACTACCAATTTTCCAGGGTAGACTCCAAGATAAATTTTAAGTTCCTTGATATCTACTGGGCTTTCTTGTCTAAGAACACCTGGAGCATAAGATGGTGAGCCTGGAGTGTCCCCTGTCAAGAATAAAATCGACTCTGGAGCAGTATTCAACCCCATCTGTACACTAGAATTGCCCAGGAAACATTATAAACCCCCAGCTTGAGGCCATACCACAAACCAAGTACATTATCACCACTCAGGGTAAGACCCAGACCTCATTCTTTTGCCATCCATGTGATACCCACAGCCAGGCAAGGTTGACAATCACTGAAGCAGATAACAGATTCTACACACACTTACTTTATCTAAGTGCACAGAAGTGACCTGTACTTCTGTGTACAAAGAGCTGGCCTGCACAACTATTTGATGAATAAATGGAAAATAGTGATTTAGAATTCAACGATCCCCGCCCCCGATTGGAACAAAGGACACTGCACACCATCAGCAAAATGCAGGATAGTGCTAAGCAATACAGGTCTAGAAATACTGGGTCATCAGACAGACGTTAGAAATTAAACTGAGCAGGCGGTGTTCTCTTAAGAAAACTCCCAGACGCAATGAACATTCAGTAAAAGGGTTTCAGCATCACTCCAGGCAAAAGATGTGCTTCTAGTAGGTAAAGAAAGTTTTCTTTACAAAAAGAGACTACACATCATGAAGCTGTTTTGTGCAACCCAAACAGTTCATTTCTTCAAAACATTCTGGTTGCAATCAAGAGCATCCAGGAAGTTCTAAAGTCCAAGTTTGGAGGTGGTTATTTTATTTTTCTTGGAAAGAGTACGTTTGTTGCTCTAGAAGTTTACCTATGCTTTGTCCAATGAAATCTGAGGCCTCAGCAAAGAATTCTCTAAGAAGATGCTACCCATGCAACAGAGGATAAACCTCACCCACTGGCTTAGCCACCAATAGAATTTGTGTCAGAGAAGGAAGAGGAGGGTCAATCAAGACTGGTCAAAATGACCTGATGAATGATGAGCTGGGTCACACCTCTTTAAAGAGCCCTAAGAGTAGTGCCCAAGTAATTCGCATGTAATCCCTTACAATCACTGACTCCTGGGAGTGGGGAGTGAAGGTTAGGAAGGCTGAAGATCTGAGAAAAACAAAGCATTGCACCGAATGAAAAGACGGCTCATTCCGTTCAAGCACAAGTGTGTTCTCCACCAAATCACGAGAGAAAACTAGAAATAGGTCGATTTTAAAGTTATAGTTAATTAGATAAATGAGATAAAAGTTCAGTTTGCTTAAAAATAGGACCCATCATAAGTACTTGTATCAGATTAAGAAACCAGCTACATTATCATTTGTCTAAATTAGAAGAACTTCCCCCACATTTTGGCAATCTTTTAACACATTTCTTGAGAAATGGGCGTATTGGGAGACGAGGGGTGGGATGTGATGGAATATAACCAGAAACCCTAGCTGTCACACAGCTTTCTCTCAAAGATTTAAAAAAAAAAAAAAACCCCACCTATGGATTAAAATAGAGGCTGCCAAACTGTTTCCATGGAACACGGATGCTCTGCATCTTGAACAGAGGTGTTCCACTACGTGAAATCGCACAACTATTGCCAACTATCAGAGCAGAGGAGAGCAGCTAACACAGCCATTCTGCATTTCCATGATGTGTTTGCATTTTTTAACCTTGGGCACTTGCTATACAGCTTGTCTATCTAAGCCTCTATTACATAAAGAATCTGATTTATTAGAAGCTTATAGAGTTAGCTACTTGGGCTATTTTTTGCGATGCTCTGGGCATCACAGGAAGAATGCTGAAACCTCTGGCTCTCCAGCTCTTTCCCCACTAGATGAATTTGAGGATAAACTCCAGCACTAGTTTAAGGTCTGTACAGTTTTTATAAGTAATCTTAAAATTGTACATAAAGAACTTAACAGGAGTAAGGAACAGCCTCTCAGTGTAAGGGTTCTAAACCACAAAGGCTGTCACGATGATTTTATGAAAATGGTAAAGCTAACTATCTTGAACAATTATGGGCATAATCTTGTGTTTTCACTACTCTTAATTCTTCAGTTCTGGGAATTCAGATTCCCAGGAAACATTAGTTACTGAAATGGACACATATATAATCACTTTAGGCAATATTCCAAATTCTAAACAACTGTCTTAGTCACTTTCCTCATTGGTTTTGTTTTTTTTGTTTTTGTTTTGTTTATTTGTTTTTGTTTTTGTTTTTGATACTGGGTACTGGGATTGAAGCAAGAAGCGGTATGCCACTGAGCTTCATCCCAGTCCCTTCTTAAATTTGAGACAGGGTCTCACTAGGTTGCTGAGGCTGGCCTTGAACTAGCATTCCTGGCTCAGCCACCTGAGTCACAGGGATTACAGGCATGTGCCACTGTGCCCAGCTTTCTACTTACTTTTATCAACTGGAAAGAAAAATTTAAAATGAACATACTAGACATGATAGGTTTTTGATTTGTTTTGTTTTTCTTTTGCAGTGCTGGTTATTGAACCCAGGGCCTTGCATACACATCCTACGCGAGTGTTTTACCACTGATTTACACCCCCAGTCCATGAAAGGCTATGTAAAGTGTTTAAGACATATAAATCACCTTATGAAAAAATTTCAATTCACCAGTTAAAATGCAAAAAGTAATCACTATGAACTAAATAAAAGATACATAAAATCAATAACATACTACCTTATCTTAGGTGGTAAAGATTTTTGTTTTGTTTGGCTTGAAAGAACAATATCTGGGGCTGGAGCAGCGGCTCAGCAGTTTCGGCGCTTGCCTGGCAAGCACAAGGACCCGGGTTCAAACCCCAGCACCATGTACACAACTAAGTGTTGGAGCAACTAAGGCCATGTGAAAAACTCAATAAAGTTGTTTCTCTCTTTCTCTGTCTCTCTCACTGTCCCTCTCTCTTTAAAAAGAAAGAAAGAAAGAAAGAAAGAAAGAAAGAAAGAAAAGAAAAAAGAATAATATCTACAGTTGAGATATAAAGTTCCAGAAGGTATTCACTCTCACATTCAGCTGGAAGAAGTAACTTATGTTTTCTGGGAGGACATTGGTAATATATATTGGCCGGAAAATATCCATACCTTTGACTCCACAAGTTCATACCTAAATGTTTATTTTAAGGAAATAATCACATACATCTGCATTAGAACTGAATGACCATCTATCCCCCCACACCCTCATATCCTCTATAGGGCAATCCCACTCCAAGGCCCTGATGAGCAGACACATGACCCAGAGCCCAGGCTCAGCAGACTGTTCTAGAGTCAACATTTCACCCATGAAGAACTTAATCTTAGGAAGGCCAACACCTGACTTCTGACCTGAGCTGCACAGATAAACTGGTCAAAGTCCTCACTGGTAGGAATTTTTATTTAGAAAATAAGCCGTGCTTATAGACTGCAGTCAGCATTAGGGTCAGTGAAGATACAGAAGGTCACGCCAAGTTCAACATAAATGAGCAGATAAGTTGTTTCATTCATTTTTATTATAATCATATAATACTTTCGAAATTAAAAACAAATGCTGACACTTTTCAGTAAAACAATAACCCAAAGTATGTACCTGGTTGCTCATCAGAGAAGAGGATCCTGGTTTTCTTGATGCTAAAAATCATCTGTGTCCCTTCCAAGCCCACACAAAGAAAGCATCACCAGCAAACAGGGACAGGTACTTGTTTTCAGACCACAATTGTTGGTTTCTTCTCCGCTGTTGGTTTCTTTTCGGAGCCATATATAAACACAAGAATACTGACATACAATATTTGCTGCCCTAACAATAACACCATGTATTTGCAAAACACAGTTAAGTGGAGGTATGGGAACTGCTTTGTAGACACCACCTAAGACGGGTGTACGGTCATAGAACCACAGGTTGCTGGTATGTAAACCACGTAGAAATCAACCCACCCTCATAACATGGGACACCAGAGGGACATCACATTTTTATTTTATTATTTTATCTAGGCTCATTCTTTAAAGAATCAGAGGCAACTTACAATTAAAGACAAAATTGCAATGTTCAGAAAAGAGAAATTACTAACCTATAAAGATTACAATCTAAGAAAGCCCACTTCCTCTTGGAAGGAAGTCCTGGATCATAAACAGAACTTAAATTCAAATATAATCTCCACACTGTCCCTAGAGTAGTTCCAGGATATACAAACTCCCTAAGGTACATTAACTCTGTCTGCAGCTGTAGGATACACAGTTTCTCTTTCTATATGCTTGCAACACAAATCATTTCTGTGATCCCAAGATGTATGGGGATTTCTCCTCATCGGTAAGCAAACAGTTTCACAGTAAACACCAAATGAACATGCTCGAATTCCTTTCAGGAGGGTGCGTCAGATCCCTGGGTGAAGGGCTCAGTCCCAGCAGACTGCCCTGACTTCAGACAGCAGTCATTAGCCCCAGGTCGTTCCACCTGTGATTCTGACCAACAGGCTTAAATTAGGGTTCCCTCCACCCTCTTCTCAGGTTTGATTACCATGCCAGAATAGCTCAAAGAATTCAAGGAAGCACATTTACCAGTTTATTATGAAGACTATTACAAAACATGCAGAAGAAGAGATGGATCAGGCGAGTGTGGAAAGCACAGAGCTCCCTTGGCCTCTCTGGCACCACCCTGAGGAACCTCACATATTTAGCTCTCCACAAGTCCTCTGGACTCTGTCCTTTTGGGTTCTTTGAGACTCTATTGCATCAGTGTGACTGCAAAAATGTGATTGGATCAAAGGGGATGATCTAATGCTAACAGACTATGTGGAGAAACCTGGCCTGTCTGTACAGATTCTTCTTGGTCTATCTGCACAGAATTCCTTTCTCCCTGGTATAGGGGAGGACCCTTTCTGAAATGGGAGTCCTGTGATCTACTATCAGACAATGTAGGTCAGAGAAATTCTTTATGGCCAGCTCCAAGACAGAAAGGTGAGGGAAAATCAGAACATTTTTAGGTTTTGTGACCTGCCTCGGGGACAAAAAGGCACAGAGGAAAGGAGGACAGGAGAAGGTCAAAGAGAGAGCTTTGTTTTTGGAGGCTTGCTTCTGAGACCTAAAGCCCCCTAAAATTATTCTGATCACTTAGGAAATAACAACAGCTATGGGAGTCATGCACCAGGAACCACGGATGAAAACCCACAGGAGCCAAAATCCCCAGGGCAGTTCAGTCTCCTCTGGAACAATGGAAAGCCACCCAGCTCACAAGTGGAGTGAAAGAACAGAGCCACAGAATAAAAGCTCAGAGTCTTCTTAACATTCAATGATCAAACTAAAGCTGCCAAGAAATATCAGGATCAGAGGCCCAAAGGACCCATCCAAAGCACCTCTGGGCTAAGCTGAGGTAGGGAAGAAAGAGGCCACATAGTGGGTATGGGAAGGGCATGATTCCAGAGGTGGCTATCTTGGGGTCAAGAGGGCAAACATATTTCAAAACATGAGCACAGGCCAGTCCAAAGGAGAGAAGCAAGTTTCTATTCAGTCCACACAGCTGTGTCAACCCATACTCTCCAGTGGAGACATCTCAGTCCTGCCAAGCTATGCTCTTGGCCCTTAGTTCAGGCAGAACCACCTACAATGACTGGATGATCACAGAAAGAGAGCCAAGCAGGGAGCAGCTGGGATCATTCAGGGTGAACCCAGCACTCATCAGGCCTAGAAGCAAAGAACAGAACAGCCTGGTGCAAACCATGTAATAGGCAGGACCCACTCACCCCTCCCCACACACGAACACTTAACCTTGAGGTTGGCTGCTGTTGAACAGTTGTTATCCATCCCCAATGATTCATGCTAGAGATACAATAAATAACTCAACTGAAAAACTTCAGATCACCCCTAAATCATTTCCTTCCAAGATTGAGACTATAATTTTGTAGCAACTCAATTATCTCTGTTAACTTACTTATCCCAAACATCTTTTCTTTCCCAATACTGAAATCAGCTGAAATTCCCTGAAGTGATTGTTAGTGAAAGAAACAAGAGTTAGGAGTGAGTGGGAAAGAAAAAACCATCCATGATCTTTATAGACTTTCATGGTTACGAGGCCATCATGTTCAGACATTCAAAAGTCAACCATACCTTCTAGAGTCTTGCACTGCAGGGGAGATAAATGATCACAATAGATTTTGCACATATCAGAGAAAATACAAACATAAGAGGACCAAGTAATCTATTCTTAGCAAACAGGACAATTAGTATAAGAACAGTTGTAACATTGAATAATATGCTATAAATAATAACACCTTGTAAATAATTACAAGCATTGCTTTATACTTAGCAAAAAAGGTCTCATTCCCAGCCAGCAAACTCTAACAGAGACACTCGAGAGTAACCAAAAATCAAAACCAGTCCAGAACACCCTTAGAATTTCCACCCCTTCTACTGGTACAACTGATTCAGTCAATGCTGAGACACAGGAATGGAGTAAGTGCTAGAATTCACTCAGCAGTCTGAAGCCATTTCCCCAAAAGAACCTAAAGTTGTTAGTTTCCAAGAATGACACGAACATTTACTCCAGGGCCGTAGCCATGAAGGAGAAACACTGACATATCCCCACAGCCATTCTACTGTCAGATGAGCGGTGGGGGCATCTTTAATGCTGCCACTTTGTAGAATGTGTATCCGTGTTCTGCTCTCTTCTTCACACCCCATTCCCAGTGGTACCCAGAGCTACTCCAAGTTTGAATATAAACCCTGTTTCTTTGTACAAGCAGGAAGGGAAGCAGCAACACAGGAGGTGCGATGGAAGTAATTGTTTCAATCCTAGCTCCTGCAGTAATACCCTTATCTAAGTGCTTCATTTTCACAACTACAGGGATACTAGGCACCATGCACTTCTTTCACATTACAGATTCATTACAATGAATTCCAGAACTCCTCACAGTCTTCCTTGGCCAGAGTCTGTACTCTCACTTTTGGCACCCCAGAAACTAACGAGAGTTGAACAAGTCCTAGAAATCACACTAATAGGAGGGGCTGGAGCAGTGGCTCAGTGGTTATGGCGCTTGCCTGGCATGCTTGAGGACGCAGGTTCAAACCCCAGCACCTCGTACACAACGAAGTGTCAGAGCAATGAAAGGCACATGAAAAACTAAATAAGATTCTCTCTCTCTCTCTCTCTCTCACTGTCCCTCTCTCTTAAAAAAATAAAAAATTAAATTTTTTTTTAAAAACAGGAAAATCACGCTCATATTAACATGACTCAAAAACCACAATGTTCAAAGTAGACACAAATGTGAACAGAATATAGAACTCTGGTGAAGATATTCACTGCTTAAAGAAATAAAAATTCTGATTTCGACCCTGATTTGAGAAAATTCTTTGTCAAATGGACAACACGTTTTTCCCATCACAGAGGGGCAGGGTGCTCTACAACTCTGGTTGGTCTCAAGCTGAGGATTGAAAAGGACTGAAGGGTCACCTTTCTGAACACAAAATCACAGTCAGAAAAAATTTTCGATTCCACTGTCCAACCGTCTTGTTTAATAGATGAAGATCAGGGCTGCTAAAGAAATGCACCCAAGTCAAATAATCATCACATTGTACTATGCTCCCACACTCAATCATCAATTAATGACACAGCCTATCCCCCAAACCTCCCAATCTCAAGAACCTAGAATACACCTAGACAACGAGTAAACTCCATGTTTCTCTGGATAGGCCCATCCAGTAAGGGCCAAGGGGGGTAAAAAATAAGTTCTACTTGTTTCTGACCTAGCTTGCTCAAAAGGATAGGCTAGTAGACAATAGGCCCTGCTCTCATTTGTAGAGTGAGATGCCGTCCCATGGAAAGTGGTGCTTCTAGATCAACAGATAACTTCAACAGGATTTATGGACTCAGCAGGAGAAAGTCCTGGTCCAGTGGGTCGTTAACACCTCAGCATTCCAGCCACATCCATCCAGTGGGAGAATGCCTTTCCATGACGTGCTATAGGAAATAACACTTTCTTCCTCACAACCACACCCATAAATACAGCTCATTTTGTTTTTCAGTGTCTCACGTTCAGAATTCATAATCCAAATGAACCACTGGGAATTAACAAGGTAGGATTTTTTATAAGATATCTTGGCATGGTCAAATCTATCAAACCAAGTCAGAAAGGTCTTTTAGAATAATCAGTAGATTCCTCCAGGGTTGGCCTGCCTCTAGAGCCTACCAGTAGATACTCAAAAGAGATTTCTCAAATTGAACTGGACATAAGTTGGGTATGGTAATATGGGAATGAAATATACAGAGAAATTCAGAAGACTGAGGTTTATATTATTATATTTGTAATCATATAGAATATGCACTGAAAATAACCTTGGAGAATATATAGTCTAGTCTTTTATATAGCAGAAAACTTAGACTCAGCACAGGAAAGGTAACTATTCCATACTTACCAGCTATGACTACAGAGCCATTTCTCAAACACACCCCAACAAGATCACCACCTTTTCTAGGGGAGAGTAAAATTGGTTGCTCTTATCATCTATGAATGAATGAGCAAAAATCCCAATAAAACTCTGGTAAATTGAATTCCCAAATTGAGTTTTCACGTTAATTACGTCCCAGAGGAGAATGGGCTAAGTTTAAATGAACAGCTTAACTGCATAGTCAATGTACTAAATTTAATGGGATAATAAACAGTCTTTTTAAATATGAAGTCTTTCCTGAAAATCGTTAAATCAATTGAAAAATATAGACTTTTGAAATGAAAACTCATGTGCAAGTTGATGGCCATTTCACTTTGGGATATTACATTTCAATCTCTCTCATTTAAGACATCTATTTTCCCAACATACTTTTCTATACATAAAACCTCCATCTTCCACACACACCCTAAATTCAAATGAGTATTCCTGACTCTTTCCAGCAAACTTTTCCCCTAAGACCCAAGCTACCATCTCAGCTTCTGGCTTCAATGCTGCTTTAAAGCCAAGGATAGACTCTTCTTAAGAAGAATTTGGGGGAATTTCAGTGAGATTTCATTCAACTTAATCACTCTACAGAAGTGAAGGTCCAGATTATAAAACGTCTTTCCCAGGGTCACTGAATTAACCAGTTGGGCCTGAATCAGAATCTGTCTGTATAGAATTGATTTTGAGACTCTCAAAGAACTTACTACTGAAGAACTACCTCTTCTTTTAAGAAAGAAGGGGGGAAAAAAATCTAACTCCAGTTACCTATTTTCATTCCATTGTAAACAACTATATATTCCTATTTTAATCTTGTATCTAAAGGTGCTAGCTTTGCCCTTTCTGCTCATTACAACAATTATTTTCTTTTATTTCTCATTAAAATGGTAAAATATATTGATCTTTCCAAACAGATGTACTCATGTGATCTCACTGAGAAATGAACATTTTTCACATTCCAAACCTTTAAAGGTTTAATTCCTAAATTTGTTTATCACCCCGATCCCACACACATACAAAATCGGTTTGTGTTCCTTTCATCTTAAAACTTCAGGCAGGAAATTAGATGACGCAATTCAGTGGAATGAACAGGCACTTGAACTTCTTTTGTAGCATTTGGGAACATAATGGGCACAAAGGGAGTCACTGGGCAGTAAAACTTCTGGCTTATCTTCTCATCCAGGTTGAATTCATTTGGATGGGGTGAGAAAGCAGGAAAACAATATAGCAAATTTTCCATTTTGCTGCTAAAAACTGGTGGGAAAAATGTTAAGGCAGAGATTAGAGTCAATGGCTTAGCATAATGTATTATGTTTTTTTAAAAGCATCAATTATAGGCCAAAATGAATTATGCATTTATAAAAACCAGAAATATAAAATAGAAAAACAAATTCTTGTATCATTAGTTTTATGATAACATAACTGTAGTAAATACTTTGTATTATGAACTTGTACCAGATAAAGCTGAAGGAGAATGGCCATTCAAATATTCCAATTATCCTGTCACTGGCACTGTAAACAAATGAAACACATTAGACAGAATTAAGGCACAATAAAGCAAATGTTATATAAAGATTTTTCTACTCCCATAGTGCATTCAGAAAAACAAAAGGAATCATAATTGAAAAAGATAAGAATTAAAGGGAAAAGGTAGTATTTTGGTCATGGAATGTAAAATAATAAGGAAGATATATGTATGTATGTTTCCTAGCCTATTGTTTATAACCAAAAAGCTCTATGCAGAAAGGAAACAGGAAGCTAGTATAAGCCATCTAATGAACCAATGGGCCAAGAGGGTAGAGTAGCAATCCTCCACCTGGATAACTTCCAAAACTGCATCCATCCATCCATCCAATAAATAGCCACCAATTTGGGTCAGGCAGTGTTCTCAGCAATAAGAAAAGAGCAGTGAACACAGCAAAGAGGGATGCTATCCACACAAATCTCCAACTCTCACTTTGCTTTTTGGCTGCAAGAAGGCACATCCAGCATGGCACCCCCAACTCACATCGAAATCCAAGTTCATCTTCTGTGCTCCCCAAACTATACCTTCTACGTGTTCCCTATCTTGCTTTAAAAATTCAACTTTCCTAACCAAGTCTTGTGAAACTATAACCTCTCCTTCATCTTCATCTCTACCAACTCTTTTAATGTATCCCCAAAGACGTAATTATTGAAATTCTGCAGTTTCTTTAATCTGTCACCATCTTTCCATTCCCTCAAACATTTGGTTACAGAACCTCACCGTCTTTTGCTTACTCTATTGCAAGAACCTCCTAACTGAGGATTTTGGGTTTTCCCTCTGAGGACTGCTCATACATTATCTCCCTTTTAGCTGAGAGAAACCACATTCTTCCCCGCAAAATCTCAAATGAACTAACTCTTACTCCTCTCTTTATTCTTCCCCACATCCACTCCATCAGGAAATTCTATCAACTCCAGCTCCAAAATATAACCACACTCTGACCACTGTCACCACCTCCGCTCCTCCTACCCTCGTTCAAGCCAAATTCATCTCTGCAAGAGCTCCAACGGCTTCCCCACTGGCCTCCCAGATTCAAGCTCTTGCCCTTCTCCAGTGTTGACCCTTTTAAAATATAAGTTCGTCGATATCATTCTCTACTCAAAACCCTGTAATGCACACCCTGCCACTGAGAGGGAAAGCCAAAATCCTTTAAAAGGCCTCAAAGGCTTAAATGATCTGGCCTGTCCCCTCTCCTTTTTGTTCTCTAATCTCTTTGCTCTACTCTCTCATTCACTCACTCTCATTTCAGCTCCAGCAGATTCCTCAGAAATGTTCCTGTCTTAGGATCTCTGTACAGACTGCGGCTTCTGCCAAAGACAAGCTTCCCTTCGTATCCACATGGCCAACTCACTCACTCCTTCCAGACTTGACTCTACCTCCTCCATGAAGCCTACACTGAGCGCCTGTTTCACACTGCAACTTCCTCCTCTGCACTCTGTCCCTGTTAGCCTGCGCTGTCTTCCCCCGCAGCAGTTATCTTCTTCTAGCTTATAATGTGTGGTGTTCTTGCTGTATTTGCTGATAACCGTATTTCTCCTCATTAGATATCAGGATATAAACAAGCAGAGGGATTTTTGTCCCTTGTTCATAGTTTTATGCTAAGTACCTCCAACAGCACCTTGCAGAAGGCAGGAACTGAATCAATCAAGGATCATGTTCACTATCACAGCATGTCTGCCCCAAGGGCAGCTTCCTATGCACAGCTCATGATGTCAGTCTCTTTTAAAATAGGGCTTCCCCTCAAAAAAAAGAAAAAAAAAAAAAAATATATATATATATACATATCTTGGTTGATTCCTTTTGGCATTTTTGCTTTAAGAAAACTTTTAATGTTTTACAACTAATGTCAATGTTATACAAATCATACCTTTCTAAATTAATAGCAGGACATAGTGATTGGCCTTCTTTATGGCACTTTAACTCACCTAATTTCCTTTTTATAAAGTTATTGATTTTTTTAAGAAAAATATTTCCAGTGTGAGCACTACCACTTTAAACACTACTTAGAGTACACAGAAGGGCATATAAAAACATCATTAAATAATCATGAGTGGTAAATTAAAAGCATGACATATTTGCTAAAGTTCTGAGAGGAATAAACAATTAAGTGTCAGCTGACACTGACATCCAACGCAGCTTTAAAACTGTTTAACCATGATGATTCTCCTTAAATTGGGGGCGGACTCTGAATTATTCCAAATTTTACACATCATACTTTATTCACACTCTTTCAAATGCCTATGACAACGTAAATATATTGTAGCTAAGTTTGTCAAGAAAATGCCAATAAAACAAAAGTTTCCTATAGTTGGAATTCTCCCTATAAAAGTTTGCAAGCACAGTGTTCTGTGTATTTAGATATACTTGTATTTGAGAAACAGACTTAAAGAAAGTCCCTTAACACGTTTTACAAAATACTAAAGACTGATTTTGCATGTGAGATTATGGTTAACTCTTACTAAGCAGTTAAGAGTCAGCTCCCTGTTAAACATATGACACATATTAACTCACCCATCCTCCACCAGGACCCTATGAAGCTGAGACTGTTGTTATCCCCATTTACTAGAGAAGAGAAGGTGAGGAACAAAGATGTTAAGTAACTTACCCATAGTCACAGAACTACTAAATAAAAACAGCTTCTATTCCAGGTCCCTTGTTCTAAGCTACTCTGTAACAGGTTTGCAGCTTTTGGTCACACTTCCAATGTACGGAAAGAGAAAAACCAACTGCACTAACACCTTTTTTTACTATTATTTAAGAGAGAAAAGGACAGTGAGAAAGAAAGAATCAATTTTTATTTAGTTTCTCGTGTGGCTTTCATTGCTTCAATACTTCATTGTATACTCGTTGCTGGGGTTCAAACTCGTGTCCTTGTGCATGCCAGGCAAGTGCTATAACTGCGGCCACCGCTCCAGCCCCACTGGCTCCAGCCCCACGTTAATACCTTTTGAACCTAAGCACCTTGGTTAGTCCCAGGATCTCAGCAGGGCAGGCATGTATGAACAATGGAATCCCAGGAATCCCATCTCTGCTGGTCAGAGCAGGTTAGGAAAAGCCCTCTCCTTCAGAACCTGGAGTTAGAAATGGGAGACCTGATCTTTCCCCCATGGCCTCCATAACAGAGAACTTTGAGCCCAGCTTCTGCCTGCCTTGTAGAGGGGCAAAAAAATGTGAGTCTTCTAAGAATGAGAACAAAGGAAGCAGATGTGGGGAGAGAGGAAGATCCTGTGGTATGTCTCCAAGTCCTCAGGGTTTTCTTCTAGGCCTGAGTGTGCCCTTAGATGGGATAGTAAGCCCTAGAACCTGGAAAATCAATTCCCTATTTGTATTTAGTAGTTTCCATGAGTTTCTGCACTTCAGCTGAGTTTGATGATTCAACACTTAAGATTCAGGTTCATGCACAGGCTGAAAACATAAGAATGTGAAAAGTCAGCAGTTAGAAACATAAGTCAATTTAACTTAACGACTGAAATGCCCCTAGAATAACAAAATCTGGAGAACTTCGAGATATCATGAAAATGGTAGCTTTATTTAGAAGAGTTAGAAGATGGAACAAACTTAGAGGATAACCAAGTGATACACTAAAACCACACCAACAAAGGCTATGCCAAAAAGCAAGTTTCTTGCCACATTACTAATGATGGGGACACACGCGCACACATGCACGCGCGAGAGAGAGACAGAGAAACAGAAAATAATGGACCCCATTTTCAAGTAAATGAAAGGTAGTTTCCCTACGGTCACAAAGTTGGGTTTCCAAAGAAAAACTAGATAATTACATCCTATCATTTACAAAACTAGTTAGAACAAACACTTCAAAAGACAGGCAATCGCCTCATATCTAGCTTTGTAATACTGAAATTAACTTGGACTATTTTGTTCTAGAGACCCAACAAGCAAACAAAAGTATGCATAATCTTAATCCACTCAAAATTATGCCTCTAATGATTCCAAGTGATTTCTGCAAGCCCGTAGACCCCTCCAATATGACAGTTATTCATTCTTTCATTCATACCCCATAATCATGTAATGACAGATTATTCACAGTCACACCAAGTGCAGCAGTAGTACACCATGGAGAAGAAGAAAAGAACACAAACTGCTTTTTGGAGCAATTCCGTAGATAAAGCAAGCATTTCAAAAGGATTCCTAATAGTCCCTGTTGGTTTACTTTTGCCTTTCTTGACCCTTTTTAAAATTTTGATTATGCTTATATTTATATTTTGTTCAAGAAAAGAAAGAGTTGAATGAAGAGGAATATCTGTTCTATCTGCTCTATGATCACCAAGTTAAATAAGTCTCTTCAATTCGCAGCCTGTTGTCGGAGGCAAGCTCTTCTAGCAGAAACGGGTAGAACAGCTCACATGGACACCCCCAGAGTACCCTTGCAATCTTTTTCCCTTCAGTACTGGGGATTGAACTCAGGGGGTTGTTCATTGGGATACACCTCTCCTTAGTTAATAGAAACCTAATATTTCCCATTACTCTTTATAATTAGTAATAACCTGTAGCATTTTTCCTCAAAGGTAGAATCATCTGAATATTTATCAAAAAGTAACAAAGATCTATAGAATCATCCCTTCAAATAGAGCTAGAGCACTGTTTTTATAAGTTACAATCAAATTTTTGTTCCACCACCCTCCGAATTATTTTTTAAAGCTGTATATCCGCTTACACATTTTTTAAGTAGACACTGTTTCCAAATTGCAAATATCCACAAATAAAACTGTTAATCATTCTCTGATATTGATAAAAATCTGTATCCATGAAATTTGAAAAATATTACTCCCTCTAAAAAAAGAACAAGCTCTTCAGTCTTACGCCCTTTTTCATTCTTTTTGAATTCCTATCTTGCCACATCCCCAAAAGAATTTTAATATTAACATTTTTATGTTTATAAATACTTTACTGATCACTCTACCTTGTTTCCCTGCAAATAAACTATGTGTATAGTTCCTATCCCAAATTTTAAATTTCATGTTACAAGTTTTACATACTTTTTTTTTTAAGAAAGAGGGACAGTGAGAGAGAGAGAGAGAGAGAGAGAGAAAGAGAAACAAATTTTATTTAGTTTTTCATGTGGCTTTTGTTGCTCTGAGACTTCATTGTGTACGTGGTGCTGGGGTTTGAACTCAGGTAATCGCGCATGCTGGGCAAGCAACGTAACCACTGAGCCGCCACTCCAGCCCACAAGCTTTAAATACTTTAAAAAAATATTTTTCATCAATTGAACTTTCTAAAATTATTGGCCCACAACTAATCATAACAAATATATGTATGTTTGTGTATATTACATATGTATACTTATAACAGGTTAATATGATATATGTATATAATAAATGTTGATAAATCCACTGTAACATAAAAAGTAAACTTTTAGGTAATGTACCTCTTAATGGAATGGATATATTATATTTTTTATGCAGGATTATTATCACTAGAATGTGATAAAGTCCATCATAAGTTCTATTTCTATTACTCATGATTTTTATAGGTAGATATAAGCCGTGAAAAACCTGTTCTCATAAATAAGTAGATGGGAATAAAGGTTTTGCTACTGTGATGTTATTTAATCCTATTGATGTCTTCCTAGTTAAACAACTCACATAGACTTACCAATATGTCAAAAGATCAGTCCAACCATGTGAGCATATCTGCTTTAATTTTACTGAAAGAAAACCAAACTGGCTTGTTATCAGATCCCATTAGAATCAATCACTTTGTCAACGCCAATACTGTATTCAGAATTTCTCCTTCCTTATGTGCCCTGGTGGTTTCCATACCCAAGGCCAATGGGTTAAGATTTGGGATGAGAGTGAGCGATCCCTTTCTCTCCCAGCTGGAAGTAAACAGCTTAATAATGTGCTTTAGTCAGCTTTATCACTGCTGCGACCACAACTGCTCATCAGTCAATGCAGAGAAGGAAAAGTTCATTTTGGCTGGGACCTGAGGTGAGGCAGAACATCATGGTGGAGGACAGCAGCTCAGGCATGGCAACAAGGAATCAGAGGGCGCTCTGCACCCCAAGGTCAAAACACGAACCCCAAAGGCACATCCCCATAACCTATTTATTCCAGTCACACCCTACCTGCCTACAGTTACAACCCCGTTAATCCATATCAGTGGATTAATCCAATGATTAAGTCAAGGCTCTCATACCCAAAATATTTCACCTCTAAAGTTTCTTGCATTGTATCACACAAGAGCTTTTAGGCAATCACCTCATATATGAACCATCACAGTAAAGGAGAAGCTACAAAATGGGTATTGATTTCCTTACATTATTCCTCTTAGAATATTTCGTGTATTCACAGGGGCATATATATGCCATCTACAACACAATGATTGAGATTTGTTCATGTATTCATTCCACAAAACTTTACTGAGTACCTACAACATACAAGACACTTACCGAGGGGCACTGAAGATACAGCATAAACAAAACAAGCAACTCCTTCCCCTTATGGGGCAAGCAGAAGCACACAGTCTGCCAGGTCTGAGCTTAGAGCTATGGCCAGGGCTTCCCAAGCCCCTGGAGCTTGGGAAAGGCACACCACAAAGAGATGGATACGCACCTACTCAACAATCAAATTGTTAAATGCCTACTTAGCCCTAACTAAACTCAACGGAGTAGAGGATGCAAACTGACTCTCCACTGCATGAAAAAGCAGAATCTCATTCAGATTCACTCTGTATAAAATGTTAAGCCATTGCCTGAAGAAATCGGAATTCTACAAATCAAAGACCAAATCATGCCCAGTGTTCATTTTTCTCTGTATACATAATATTACTCTATTGGTTATGCTTCAAAAACTAAAGCATAGGTGCTGCAGCAATGGCTCAGCACTCCAGTTGCAGCACTTACCTCACATGCGCAGGGATGTGGGTTCAAACCCCAGCGCCATGTACACAATGAAACATCAGAGCAACTAAAGCCACATGAAAAACTAAATAAAAATTGATTCTCTCTCTCTCACTGTACCTCTCTCATCTTTAAAAAAAAAAAAACAAAAACAAACAAACAAAAAAAACTAAAGCATAATTTTGTTCCCAAACCAGAGAAGTGAATAAACTACATCCCGGCTAATGTAGCATTCTAGCTTTTTTTTTTTTTTTAAAGAGAGGAGGAGAGAGTGAGAGAATCAATTTTATTTATTTATCATCTGGTCTTTGTTCCTCCAACACTTAGTTCTATATGTGGTGCCGGGGTTTAAACCTGGGTCCTCGTATATGCCAGGCAAGCACTCTAACCACCAAGCCACCGCTCCAGCCCCTCTAGCATAATTTTTAATCACTAACAAAAACAAATTGTTCTTCCTATGAAGAGAAAAGAACTAGTCCTGAGGACTAAACATCTGTTAAGAAAACAAAGTCCACCATCCATTAAAAAAAAAAAAGAAATACACAAAGAAGCACATTTTCTGTGTGGAAATTTCCACCAGATATACTTGTGGTGAAAACTGAGAGTCACCATGTCATTTAAGTTAGAAAATTAAAAAGATTTTTTAAGTTCCTAAGTTAAATGACTCTAAATGTTTCTTATCAAGCAAGACTCTCTCCACCCAACCACATAGCTACAATTTATACTTGTCAAAAGAAAATTCACAAAGGCCTTTATAAAGGATGATCCTAATGTAGCTAGTCAATTTCCTACTCCCTTTTTTGTTAAGACTGGGATGAGGGATGTTTACAGTCAAGAGACAGAACTGTATTTCATATGTGGAGCTGAGTTAAAACAGACAGAACATACAATTAGACCTTGACTGATGGCCCATGTCTTAAAGGTTTGGTTTGTAGAGTGGCGCTATAGTTAAGTGATGGGGCTTCAAAAGTGGGGGAGGTCTTCAGGTTATAGGGGGCGGTATTGTGGTTTGGATTATAATGTCCACCAAAGGCTAATATGTTGAAGGCTTGGTCCCCGGCTGGTGGTCTTATTGGGAGGCAGTGGAAACTTTAGGAGGTGAGATCCATAGAGAGGAAATAGGGTGTCCTTCCTCTCTGCTTCCTAACTGCCATCGGAGAGAGCTGACATGCTCCACCACACCCTCTCCACCACGATATTCTATCTTGCCACAAACCCAAAAACAGAGTCAAGTGACCATGGACTGAAACCATGAACCAAAAAAAATCTCTCCTCCTTTAAGTTGATTTTCTCAAGTACTTTGACAGAGTGATGTACAACTGACTGACACAGGAAATTTAGCCCTTGAAAGGTATTGTGGGGTCGGGTCCCTTTCCCTTTCTTCTCCACTCCCTGGCTCACGGTGGAAGCAGTGTTTTTCTGTCAGATTCTCCCTGCCATGATGTGTTGGTGCCTCACCACAGTCCCAAAGCAATGTGGCCAACCAGTCGTAGATTGGAACTACCAAAACAAACCTTTTCTCTTTGTAAATTATCTCAGGTATTTCACAAATGTGACAGAAAACTAACACAGTCCCCAACTTACTCTGATTTGACTTGTGACTTTTGGACATTACAATCACGCAAAAGCGATACCTGTTTAATAGAAGCATACTTTAATTTTGAGTTTTGATCTTTTCCTGGCCTAACAATATGCTGCACAATTCTCTGTAAATGCAGAGTAGTGTCAGCAAGCCACAGCTGCCAGTCAGCTGCACGACCACAAGGGGAAACAACTGGTCCTCTACAGTGTACTATGTTGCTAAGTTGTCATATTTGGAAAGTATTATAGTTTGGATATGAGTTGTCCCCCAAAAAGCTCCTATATTAATGCAGGTATGTTCGGAGGTGAAATAATTGGATGGTGAAAGCTATAACCTAATCAATCCATCCTCATTTAAATGAAATGACTGGATAGTAACTGTAGGTAGGTGGCAGGTGGGACAGGTTAGAGAAGCTGGGTCACGAGGGGCATGCCCTGGAAAGGTTCATCCTACAACCTCTACTTCCTGGGCCATGAGCTAAGCAGCTTTCCCCCACCGTGCCCTTCCACCATGAAGTTCTGCCTCCTCTTGGGACCAGAGCAATGGCATCAGTCAACCATGGATGGGAACTTCTGATACCATGAGCCAAAATAAACACTTCCTCTTCTAAGTTGTTCTGGTTGGGTATTTAGGTCAGTGATGAAAGGCTGACTGAAACAGTAAGTTCGGAGTATTCTAAACATTTTTAACTCACCATGACTTTATCAGGATACAACGCCATCATGAGTTAAACAATTTGCTCATAAAGACCTTAACACAGTGCTTGTGCTTAGTAAGTGCTTAGTAAATGTCAGCAGTGATGATGATGGTGGTGGTGGTGGTGGCAGTGAAGAGCACCCAGATGCTGGCAGAGAAGAGCAAAATGGACTAGCATGGTCCCTGTCATCACTGAGCTGACTGTGAGGTCCAAGTTAGAAAAAATTACCAGGCAAGTCAAAGACAGTGTGCTATAAGCACTTTGGCCAGTGAAAGAGTCTAGAGTGCAAAGCAGGCTCTTGAGTCTTTCAAGGCAAAGAATGGTGGTACCAGCACCCAGAGAACAGCCAAGGTGAGAGGTCCTAGGATGACAGAGGTGACAATGGGGAGTGACAACATGGTGAGGAAGGGAGAGTAGAGGCCTGAGTCCAGTTCCTGGTGGGGTAACTGGATGGGCTGTGGAGCAATCACTGAAAAAGGGGGCACAGCACATGAGCATGATCCTGGGTAGAAAGATAACAGGTTCCCAAAATCAGACTCAATGGTTAGAAATGCCCCAGTGGAGTTGTGCTAAGCCACAAAGTTTTTCAGAGGAAAAGATACATTTTGCATTCCCCAGAAGCAAACACCTAAACCAAACAGATTTTATCCTGTTCTTGCCTGGGCTCCAATTTCAAAAGATAATTGAAAAAAATAAAAAGGTATGCCAATCAATCCCGTGCACTTCGCAGTGTAAGCTTTCTGTATTGCACAGTGTGACTTTTTACTGTATAAAATGACATCAGGTCTCCACAGATTTATTAAACCTAAAACTTTAAATTGATTCCCCTCCTAGGAAAGTCAGAGGCATTAGTCACATATTCTTACTCAAGAATATTACTTTGCTTACTAAAGTTAAAAAAAAAAAGGCAAACAAACTCTCATTTCCTAGGTTTCAAAGCACTCCTTTATACTCCTCAAAATAAGACTGTCAGAAACAACTCAAACCACGTGTTCCTGGGTCTATGGCAAAAATTTTATATATATATATTTTTTTTTTCATACTAATAAATAAAACATCTATGAGATCTCGGCCCATAGCCTCACTTACCATCCAGCCAGAGCTGGATTTGCCAACAACACGGCAGCCTTGCTGCCTTGGTCTGTGCTCACTCTGCGTGTGCCTGACAATAGCACAGACAACTGTGACACTGCTCCATGCTGTCCCCAAGGTGCAATGCATTGGCTGTAGCACAACCTCAGATAATCTGCCTTAGCTCGTTTCCTTAGGAAGGCCCTGGCTAACTATCCCCCTGCCCGTCCTCTACTCCCCTTTAGGAAGCAAACCCCAGACTTGGCTCCTTGCTGGAGCCCACACCACCAAGCACTTGTGTGGTGATGTATCTTTGTGGGGCTTCCGTTCTGGCAGTTGGGAGGAGGGGAAATGAAGTCTGTGACTTCCAGGTCTGGCCCACAGAAGAGACTGTGCAGACTCTACTTCCTCTTTCCCCCAGAATAAACAAAGATGCAGCACTGGTGAATCACCTGCAGCCAGAATAAGGGCAGAAAAACCCAGATGATGGAACAACAAGCTGGAAGGAGCCCTAAAGGACCAGTGAAGAAAGGGCTAGATGCCAAACTATGACCCTGGGTTTTACATGAGGGAGGAAAAAAAGTACACTATTTAAGCCACTGACATTGTGATCTTTGTTAAAAGAACCAAACAAATACCTTAATTCCTTCTGCTACACTGAAGTCAACAGTCATGCTGAATTTCTTTAACATGTGCCTCACTTCATCTTGGGAGTTTTTCATTTCTTTATCATGACCACAGACAACTCAGCATCACACATAGTGTACATTTAATGTTCACACTGGAGTCTTCAAATAACATACAGGTTAATTCAATACCACTCCTCTTCACAATGGCCATGTATTCAACGTGCACTTTAATTTGTTGTTAGAGCTGGTATTTCCAGACTTCCAGTCTGCATATGCAGGACCTCCAGTCTATCTGATGAATTTTTAACCTTGGTGTTAGACACGATGACGATATTCTAAACCCACCATCGGAACTTGAGTACACTGATTTTGTTTTTCCTCAGAACTGAGTGTCCTCTACTTTCCTTTCTGATATTTGTGGCAGGCAGAATAATGCTCCTCACCTGCATACCCCCAAGATTTCCACATCCTCCACCCTGTGAATAACATTACCATCATAGCAAAAGGGACTTTGCAGATAGGATTTATAATGGATCTTGAGATGGAAAGTTATCATGAATTATCCATAGTTCCAATTTGATCACAAGGGTCCTTGTAAAGAGAGAAACAGGAGTGTCAGAGTCATAGAAGGAGTGTAACAACAGAAACAAAAGTTGGAGGAATGTCAATGCTGGAAGGAATGCAGACATCCTCTGGTAGCTCCAACAGGCAAGGAATGGGTGCTCTGCTAAAACCTCCAGAACAACACAGCTCTGCCACCACATTGAATTTAGCCCACTAAAAGCCACTTCAGACTTCTGACCTTCATAGGTATAAGAGAATAAATCTGTATTTATTAAACTGACTGAGCATCCTCACTATGTATTATAATAACCCAACTGAAGTTCAAGGTATGATCTGTCCAGACCTGAAGAGCTACACTGAAATTTAGTAATATACAACATTAACAGTATCACTTTTAGCACACATTAATAGCAGTACTAATATACAATTTTGCCATTGCACTATAATTACACAGGAAGCTCTCAGCAGCTACCTCCCCTCCAAAAAAGTAGTCACTGAAGTTGAATGTGAGAAGTCCAGGAAGTATAAGCACTCCTTATGAGTAGATCAAAGGACTGTCTATACCCTTCACTGAGTGAATCTTCATCTCAAGATTAAACTAAATGTCATTTTTATTAACCCTGTTACTGTTTTGAAGGATGAAAGCTTTCGTTGCTAGTAAAATAGCATTCAATAATTTCCACAAAAGCAAAAGAAAGACTTAGGAGTTTCTAAAGCTCTTATTACTCCCCAAAATCTGCAACCATGCATGGTATTTTACTAGTATTATTTAGTTCAAACTTTGTTCATGAATCAGTTAAATTTCAGTTCATGCAGCTGTTAAGTACAGAGAAGCAACTGGCCTATGGCTCAGTGTGCTTTCAAAGTGCCATTCCTTGAGAAGTATAAGATAACTAAACCCGGCTCTATCCATCTGCACCTGCCCACTTTCAATGTCAAAGGGGTCCCATGAGAAGGCCAGAAGCTAAAATCATTCTACCTTCTTTCTCCTTATAGCCAGTCCCAGCAACTCCATGCTGCTCCTAATTCCTTGACAATGGCACTTCCCAGCTCAGAGAAATCTGGGGACAAATATAGGTCCCTCTGAGCACCCTTACCCTGATTCTCCAAAGGAAATTCCCAAGGAATACACTTGAGCACTGCTCTGCCCCAGAGTTCATCCACACCTGACCATAGGAGGATCATATCAAGATCATTTTCTTAAGCCAGGCCTGTCTGCATTGCCAGGATTTCATAAAAGCCATAGAACCACAATTGTACTATAAACTTTTGGCCTAAGTTTACTTCCCCTCCTTCCTCCTGACCAGAACCAAATGAATATTGTTTAATACCCAAAATAGTCCTGATCCACACAACAGGACTCCTTTTGTTCCAGAAGCTCAATAACTTCTTTGTGATACATCCCTACAGCACATTCAAGAGAAGGCACACTACCTCCCATGCTACACTCCCAGGAAGTGCAAGGGCAGTCTGCACAAGCAGATACTTGGTTCTAAAGGCGGAAATTTTGTTGCCCCTGCATCACTGTTTGTTCTAGGCTTTGGTAGTCACTGCAACTACATCACGGTAATACATAAGTTTTCCTACGTATACCTAAAGATTCCTACCTAGACACAGAGGTGGGATAGTTTTTCCTCATCTTCCCAATTGAAGAGCTTCTCTTCAGAGCCCTGCCTTTCAGTAGAGCAAGGTCTATTTCAAACCTCAGAGGTGAGAGTGGATGGCACACAGGACATCTTCTATTATCTCTGAGGAATTTTATTAAATATTTTAATGTTTAAGGTTTGAAATGCATTTACTCTTATACACACATTAACTTTTATTCCTTAGACCATGATGGATCTGTCCTATATATGTACTATTTCAGATTACGGATTCCTCATATGTAAAGTATGGGACTTTTTGTTCCTTCTTTTTTTTTTTTTAAGAGAGAATCATTCTTTATTTTTTTCATCTGGCTTTCATTTCTCTGACACTCAGCTGTGTATATGGTGCTGGGCTACAAACCCAGGTACTTGTGCACAACAGGCAAGCCTGCCTCCACTGAGCCACTACCCCAGCCCCTTGTTCCTTCATTTTAAAATGCTACATACCAGCCCTATTTGACGATGATGTTTAAAGGTACTTAGGAAACAAACTCAGGTCATGCCTCATGCCTCTGCACCATGCCTTGACACAAAGGCACGAGGCCAGGGAGCTTACTGACAAGAGTCACCTGGCCAGCAAGTGGCGGCTTGCCTAGAAAAACCGTGACCCTAACCCATATGCAAAAGATTAAGAGGGTGTTAGCTTGATGCCTTAACACACTTACAGCTATCTCTAGCTGGAGCCAATGACTGATTAGGATTACCTGCCTTCCTTTCTTGAAAATAAAAGCCATGCGGTTTTGGAGCCTGCTGCCCTGGTCCTGCGCACTGGATTGTCTCCTGGCTCCCCCACCTTTCCTTCCTTCAGATGGTCTCCATCTCCTTTCTTCTCCACACCATGTCGTATCCTCTCAGGATTACAGAACACCCCACTGTGGTGGACACAGCACTAAACAACAGAAATTCAATTTCTCACAATTCTGGCAGCTCAAAGTTCAAGATTCACTTGGCCAGGCTCTAGTGAGGGCCCTTTTCCTGGCTTATGGATGGCCACCTTTTAACTGTGTCCTCACACAGCAGAGACAAGAAGCAAGACCCTTGGTGTCTCTTCTGATAAGGGTGCCAATCTCATCATGAAGGGCCTATCATCATGACCTCATCTAAATTATCTCATAAAGGCCCCATCTTGAAATGCTATCTCATCTAGGATTAGGGCTTTAACAGAAATTTTATGGGGGATGCAATTCAAATGACTGTACTTCCTTTTTAGGGACAACTTGTATTTGTCTTAAAATGAGCCCACAGCCAGACCTTGTTTATTAAATAAGCAGAGACTGAACACTTGCAATGTCTCAGGCCCAGGCTAAGTGCTAGGTATTAATGGATGAACACACAATTCCTGAAATCCACAATCCCAATATTCTCATGTTCTGGATGTAAATATGGGAATACCCTCTCCTCTATTAGGGATACAAGCCAAGACCCTCCATGGATGCCTAAAATCTCAGAACCAAATCCTACATACACTATGTTTTTCCTACACATACATATTTATAATGAAGTCTGATTCATAAATTAGACACAGTAAGAGATTAGCAACAATTAAATACAACAATCATAACAATATGCCATAGTACAACTGCCAGCATCACTAGCCTTGTACCTTTGGGACCATTATTAAAGAAAGGGTCACTTAACCATAAGTACTGTGTTACCATGACAGTTGATCTCATAACGGAGATGGCCACTAAGTGACTAATGGGCAGGGAGTTTATACAGCCTGGGTATGCAGAACAAAGGGAGGATTTATAACCCTACAAGAGGGAGAAGGACAGCACAAGATTTCTTCTTGCTAATCAGAAGGGCATACAATTTTAAACCTGTTTCTGGAATTGGCCATTTAATATCCTCAGACCCATACCCTCCAGTGGTGACTCACTGTGGCAGCCACCGAGTAGGACCATTCAGATCTCCCTTTTAGGGAGGAGCAGTTGATTGACAAGTCTCCAGCTCCCACAGCGTTGGATTCATCCTGACATTCACACTGACGCTGTGCATCTGCTGGACTGTAGCCAGTCAGTGCCTAAGCTAAAGAGGTGCTGAGTTGGTCTTTTCTAGCCCAATGTGGAACTTCCACGAGAGGCAGCACTGCTCAAGGAAGCCCCAGCCGCCCAGCCACAACTTTCTCAGAACTGCACTGTAGTCTAGAATTCTTCTTTCCCACTCTCCCTTCACGGATGTCAGACCCACAGCATGTTCCAAAGGCTCTGCTACTGTCACATCTTCCCTATTTACCCTACTGATGTTGTACATGCCAAATCCTTACTTTGGCATCTGCTTCCCAGGGGATTCAAGAAAGCCTACTGAACAAAGTACTCCACATAAAGTAACAAACATGTGTAGCTCTCAAGCAGCCAATTCATCTATCCGGAGACAACACTTACCTGAGATAACAAAAGGTGATGGAAGAAATTCTTTTTTCATAAATTCAAACTAAGATAAAAAGAAAAGTGTGTTCGCTTTAGTACAGTGGAACATTTGGCTATGGAGCATTCACCACGTACCGGATGTTGCACAAGGTGCTGTGAACGATACAAACACAAGAGAGGGCCCCATTCTTAAGGAACTTATAATCTGCACCCGTATCTTTTACTCAGAATTCTTCTACCATTCATTTTAAATAACTCCCTTAAGCTGTTTACATATACATGTGCACGTTCCTCTGTGCAAAGTGGAAAAGAAAGCAAAATTACTTCACATTAATTTTGTAAGTCCTTTCTTAAAAAATAATTCAGTCTTGTGACTGGGGTTATAAATCAGTGGCAGAGCGCCTGCCTAGCACTTGTGAGGCACTGGGTTTGATCCTCAGCACCACATGAAAATAAATACATAAAGAAAATAAAGGTATTGGGTCCCTCTACAACTAAAAAAAAAAAAAAAATCTTAAAAATAATCCAATCTTCAAAATTAAACACAATAGTATTTTCTGTCCTGTTTCAGAATCCCCTTCCAAGATCTTCAGAGGAAAAATATCAAAATACCTTGTCACTTAAGGAAAGTCCTTTAATGATCATTCACATACATATGACGCATGTTCCTGAATGAAGAAAAGAGATCAATACATTTGAGTCAACTGATATGGCTGTGTTGCGGGGGGAGGGGGGGGATCCCAAACACTTTAATGTATTTTTCTTTCATGTTGTCTTATAAAAATATATCATGTATATAGAGCATAAAGCAAATATATGGTTTAAAGAAAAAACAAAGTACTGCATGCCTGCCATTCAAGTTAAGAACTATGTTATTACCATAACTTTAAAGCGCCTTTCCTTCCCTCCACTCATCCAGAACAGAGTTTCTCAATCTCACTCTTGACATTTTAGACTGATGATTCCATCAGTGTATTGTTGGGTATTACAACACCCTTGGCCTCCACCTACTAGATGCCTGTAGCCTACCACCATTACCCCCAGCTGTGATAACCAAAAATGTCTCTAGACATTGCCTCAGATCCTCTGCAGGGATCAAGCCACACCCTGTTGAGAACTGCTGCCCTAGAGTAACCACAATTGAATTTCTGCTTTTCTTTAAACTACCTATGTAGATAGAAAAAACCCCTTAAACAATGTATCACTTAGTTTTGTTGTGTTTAGAATAGGTAGAAATGAAGTCACTCTATTTTCTTGTGACTTCTTTTAGTCACCTTTTTTTTCTTTTGAGATCCACCCATGGCATATTGCTATAGCT
Source organism: Aplodontia rufa (assembly GCA_004027875.1). Classification (NCBI taxonomy): domain Eukaryota; kingdom Metazoa; phylum Chordata; class Mammalia; order Rodentia; family Aplodontiidae; genus Aplodontia; species Aplodontia rufa. The sequence continues at coordinate 50,115 of PVKS010010959.1, forward strand.
ATGTTCACACAATATTTTTAAATACTTTCAGTCCCTGTATTTTTGCTGCTGTATGTGGAATTTTCACTATTTAATCAAGCCTCTTATTGATGGATATTCATATTGTTTCTCTTGTTTTGCCTCTATGAATATTTTTGCTAAGAATATTTGCATGGGTCTTATAATTACTCAAGTTTTTCTAAGGCTTAGACCTGGGAGTGGAATTGTTCAGTCACAGGAGACTCTTATATTCAACTTTATTATTGTCCAAAGTGGTGGTATAGACCTATACTCCCACCAACAGCAGAGGACAATTCCCATTGCTCCACATTCTCTCCAACACTTGGTTCTTCACTTATTTTTTTCTTGACATTTGGTACCACAAAAATATACATTGCTTACCATGTAAGTGCCAATTCTACAAACAGCAATGAGATCTGGATACAGTCAGACATTCTCTACAAGATTAAAATAAGAATAAGCAATTACAACTAAATGTTTGTACCAGAGAACTGGCTTCATTGCCCATGTTCTTTTTTTCCCCTCTTCAAAGAAAACCTGCTACATTCTAACATCTGCTTTATGAGAAAGTGTTATATTTTTTTCCTTTTGCTTTTTCTAAGCTAGCTTCAACAAAACAGGGATAAGAGTATGGGACATACCACCTTGTCAAGGGACTGTAAAGCAGATACTACATCTCTACTGCAAAAGCACCCCTTAAGGTGACTTAGAGTGGTTTAATTTAAGTCTTATTCCAATATTCAATTTTTAATAATAAAGTCTTTGCTACAAGGAGTCATAAGCACTTTGTTGTTTTTCTTTTTAAGAGAGAGGGACAGTGTGAGAGAAAGAGAAACAATTTTTATTTAGCTTTTCATGTGGCTTTCATTGCTCTGACACTTCGTTGTGTACATGCTGCTGAGGTTTGAACTCACATAGTCGCGCATGCCAGGCAAACACCGTAACCGCCAAGCCACCGCTCCAGCCCCTTACAAGCACTTCTTTAAAGTTCAATTTTTATTACATCATAATTATCTGTGATTCTTACAATGGACATAAAAGAAATCTTTGTAAAAGGAAAAGAGTTCTATGCAGGAAGTTTTGAATCCGTTAAATTTAACAAGAAAATCAAGGTACTTGGTCTCAGACTATCAGTGGCAGCATACTCACTTTAGAATTCAGAGCTTCTCATTCCCAAATCAAGTTCTGATTCCCAAAACTCATGCACACATACAAAACTAAACATGCATACTAAATGTGAGCATTGGTTTCTTTTCCTCTCTTTAACTGGAGGAATATTTTTAGCACATTAAATTAGTATGTAGTCAAAATAACCCTAACTTTATACAGTCTAACGGTGTTATTATGTTTTATTATTGTCAAGCAAACGCTTCTCCGTAAAGCTTATAATGCCACAAATCTCAGCAAGAGTGGTTTTATCAATGGTGCCAAGGAAACAGAGACATGGGATCATTTGGTAGCCAAGGGGCTTCAAAAAATGTATCCCTTGAAGTCCAACGAGTCATATATCAGACTGATTCTGTAAAAGTTTCCTGCCTCTTCAGACACAAAGTTCAGTGCAACTAAAGGAAACTGGTAAGGAAAAAAATGGAAAACCAAAGGCTAAAGTGTACTGACATTCAAAACAAAAATTAACAGCAATGGAAAATCAAACTCAAAGGGTTGAAGTTCTTAGACTCAATCTAAACTTTCAAAAAATCCCTTTCACTGGTATCATTGTTAAAATAAATGACAGATGATTTAATATTAATGATCATTTTATTATTACTATTATAACACTAGAGTTTCTTTGTTTTGAATGAAATATACTACTGAAAACACCCCAGAACAATGTCACTGGTGTCCTTAAAGACTGAAAATGTTCACGATTCTAACATCCATTCTTCCCAGTTATCTTTGGAAATTACCCTGAGATGTAGTTTTGTTAAAAAAACACAAAATTATTTAACAAATCTCTCAGTAAGCTGGAAAGTTATTTTTCCCAACTGGAAACTCCTGCTTTATGACACCTGGAATAAAACCCAGCCTTCCTTGGAGCTGGGTGTCATGGGACTAATTCTCCCAAATGAGATGCAAATGAAGCAAGCAGACTCTAAGAAGCGTGCCTTTTTGCTCTTTTTCCCACTTGTTCAGCTTTCCATAACTGAGACTTAGAGCAGCTCCGGTGACAAACCTGGATTGTGAGAGTGCATGGAGAACTGTGGACACGTTAAATGGAGCACACAGGCTGGCACTCCTGGGGATGCCAGGGAAGTGGGGCTGCCACCCCCACCTCTTCCAGGCTCTGCAAATAAAACAGAAATAAACCTCCAACCTGTTTAGACACCACTGTGTCTCTCTTAGCCTAATTCAATCCTGAATGGTACAGAGTAGCATTTATTTTTAAAAAGTAGGTGCCCCATCAGAATGCTCATATTTGGAAGACATTTGCAAATCATATTCAAGACCACTGTGTACACAGTGAATAAACTCAGTCCTTACTTAAAATATCTAGTCTATCTAGATGTTTAGAAGTGCCCAATGTATGTTAAATGTTGAGGTCATAAAATATCACTTTGTAAATATCTTTTTACTAAAATTCATCTGAAATATTGTCTTTCTGGGAACGAAACTATCCAACCACTTCTGTGAGCAGGATAGTACCCTCTGAGCTTGATTAGTGATATGGAGGAAGTGGGAGGAAAGCAATACAAAAGGTAATGTTAGCATGTTCATACTTGAACATTTTTAGACAGTGTAGTATGTCTTATGCATTTTGTTTTGCTGTGTATGTAATGGATAAATGAGTCCCAATTTTGCAAAATCTACTCTTTAAAGAGGTTGTCAGTGTTAAGTCCAAGAGGTTAGTAAAGTTAGCACATTCTGTGTTGGAATTCATAGGAAAGCTTGTCCTCTGTAAATGACTTCTGGATATGAATTTGCTCAACCATCTTTAAACATTGCGTATGCCTGTACTTATCCACTAGACTAAAAGTTGAAGGAAGTGAGGAGGGAAAGGTCCAAGGACAAAAGGATCCTATTAGTAGACATCTCAGATTATAACCATTGCTACATGTGCGATTTTACTTACCAGTGTGTGCACAGTGGACAAGTTCTTATACGGACTATCTAGTCCTTCGATATATTTAGAAGTGTTTGAGATATTTAAAAGCAGAAATAGTAGAATAAAACTTTTTGTAAAAAGCTTTTAAAAACTGGAAAAAAAAAATAGGTGTCCCCAGAGCCACAAGAAAGGACTCCAGCATTTGTCATTAGAGAGCAACTCTCTAAAGAGCTGTATTTAAAAAAAAAAAAAAAAAAAAACGCAAAAGTATCTATTCTCTACCTACTGAAAACCTGCTTTCCACTCCTTCCCTCTCTCAGTCCCAAAATGTACAGGTACCAGGACTGGAATTGCCAAAATTATTACCCTGAAAACCCCCAAACTTATTTTCTGTGACTTTTTTTTTCTGAACAGCCTTATTACCTCATTCTCTTCTCTCTCTAACCTCTAATCCTTACAAATACTGCCTTGCCCTTGAACATTCTACCTCAGAGCAAGCAGCACATTCATTGCTCAAACTCCATTCATTCTGACTACAGCACTCTCACCCCTCTAATTAGTGAAAGGCGGATATAAACATATATTGAAAGGCATATTCAAACTTCCCTTGACCATACAGGAAGTGGTACTAAATTTAAGATGATGACACTTCACATTTTCCCCTGCATAGGTGCTCTATTTGCAAGAACTTATCTTAACTGCAAACCTATGAGACGTGTGGCATAGCTTGGAATGAGCGATTAATACTTAGTTATTCCCAGTTAAAGGCAGAATATCCCATACAAACTGTAACCCAGGAGCCTCTAAGTCAGCATTCACAAATCTACATCTAGAATTACCAGAGAAAGAACCAAAAATTATTTCAAAAACAATCACATCTTCTTTGCAACTTCATTTGATAAAAGTGCAAGAAAAAGATGTGTTGCCAAAAGAAAGTCACAGATTGGTTAAAATCTGTTACAGTGGGTCTATAAAAATATACACAATACAGGGGAAACCCACTTAATTTGAAATTAATGTGATTACTTACAGTTTACTGTTGTTTTCCCTAAGAAATTTCAAAGATAAGCATGAAAATAAAGGAGGAAAAAATCTTCAACAAGATGGCAGAAAATAAGTTATTTACTGTATTGTTCCCAAAAAATGATTTTTCAAGGTATAGTTTCAGCTCCATCGGAGGGTGAAACCCATGATCTGTGTTTTGTTTTGCTTTGGGGATTTTGTTTGTTTTATTTTATTTTTTAAAGAAAGGGAAAGAGTGAGAGAGAGAAAGAAAATCAATCTCATTTAATTTTTCATCTGGCCTCTGTTTCTCCAACACCCTGTTGTATATGTGGTGCTGGGGCTTGAACCCAAGTCCTCTATATGCCAGGCAAGCACCTTAACCTCCAGGCCACCACTCCAGACCTATGATCTGTTTTTAAAAGAGCCAATTTTTAAATACCTAATCAGCAGTTTCAATTCAGATGTACTATGCAATCCTGTGTCCTGATACAAAGCAGGATGGCCATTTTCCCTTATTTTGCTTGTGACAATAATAAAAGTTAATATAGCCAAGCGGACTCTTCAGCCTTGGGAGTAAGATATTAAAACTGGTCAAACAAGAAAACAGGTGAGGCAGAAAGAAAACATTTTCCAGTTGAGGCCCTACCCAGAACCACTTGTTTCTAAATAAGGTGAATTAAGATTAGGCACTTTCTCAACAGCAACCCTGCAAAAAATGGGCCAGAAGCAAAGATGAGAATTTGGGGAACTAGGGCAAGCAAAGACCGAAGACCCATTCCACGGTGCTTGGGAGCTCCATGGTGCTGCATGGGTGGCATCCTCTGAGAAAGGCCCGACTATCATTATCCTTGAGTCACTCCTCCAGACTGGAAATAAACCTTGGGAATGCCACCTACTTCAGAGCTGGTGCCTCCTTCTGTTAGTGTTGTCATTGCAAACATTAACAGTGAATTATTTAACAACTCCCTTAGTATGTTCAGAAGCTATTTTTCCCCAAATGGGAAATAAGTAACTATTTTAAAGAAATCTCATTACAAAATAAAATGAAGTTTTGTTTACAGAATGTGGAGAGTTTTGCTCAACATTTATTTTATAGCTTCTTCAGACAAAGAAAAAGAATGGTGATGATCAATCTGAAAAGAGATGTTTACACCCAAGGCAAAGCTACCAAAATGGGTCTCTCAACATTTCCTAAAGTGTTTTTAACTATAACAAGACCCCCAGCATCTCCAGACCATCTAGACTTCCCGAGTCATCTACAATCACAACCAGGAATTCCAAAAAGAATTACTAACTCCCCTGTTAAAAACATAATCTTAACACAGTCTGTTTGTGAAATTCACTCACAAAGATTTGATATTATCTGGCAAAAAATAATCAAGTGAAAATAAATAATATCAAAATTGATACATTTCATCTCAGCAAAATTTTAGCCAGTCTTCTAGAAGACAACACTTTAAAAAAAATCATGTGTACTACTCAAAGAAAGGCATATTCTGGCTTAAATGCTAAAGTTAAGATTAATTATCTTTCTGAAAATGCTGATTAAAAGTTATGACCATGAAAAAAGAAATCTCATTTTAATTTCATAGAGTAAAATGATGGGTATCACCTACCCTGGAGGATTTAGTCCTTCACTTTCTACTGAGCACTGGGGATTAGAAAATTCAACTCAAAAAGGATAAACAGAGAGAAAGAAAGAAAGAAGGGGTAGGGGGGAGAGAGAGAAAAAGAAAGAGAGAGAGAGAAAAAGAAAGAGAGAGAGAAAAGGGGGGTGGGGAACACCTGTAGAGCATTTTTTTATGTTATTTTATTAAGGGGTTGAGTTGTTATACAATCATAAATGCATATAAAGTAACAATATGATATGCTTTTGATCCTAATCCAGTCACCCCCACATCGCCCATACCCCAGTCTCTTGATTCTTCTATATTTTCCTCCATAACAGTTATAAATGTCCTTACACATATAAGATTGTAAATTTTCCAGAATTAAATGATTACATAAGTATTACTTAGCTTGGGGGGGGGCAAAGTGTATTTGCATTATTGATTATCTCCCTATCACTCCCCCCTCCCCTCCCATACATATCTATACATCCCCCCCCCCAAAATTCCTTTTGCAGCTAAGTATAGCAATGTGACCAAATTCTGATGAGATATGATCAGAAAGTCTTAAAGGCTCCCAGGAGGGCAGGTGTGCTCTTCTGCCCTTTCTCCATCCAGCTGTCTTGAATACAGAGTGATGGCAAGAGCTCTGGCATCAATTCTGCATGAATTTAAAGTCTGCAGAGTGGGTAGAAGGATCCTAGGACCCGAATGACTTGTACGTAGACTTATACGCCTAAGAAAAAAATATAAACTGTCAAAGTCACTTCTTCCAACCAATTCCAATCCTGATGCAGTGTTTGAGAGACTTAAATGAGACAATGGCATCTCAATAAAAGGCATAGTCTCCTGAGTTAATTAAATGGAAGAGTTATACATTCTACTTCACAGTATGATTATCCCCAATTTAGAGACAGGGAAACAGATACCAGCTAGGATGTGAAAGAAGCACAACTTAAACCCAAGCGTTTTGAACTTGAGAACCCCTACTCTCCATCAATAACAGCAAGGAAAGATTAAGTCAAGCAAATTGAGGAAGGCAAGTTTACACATTTTTATGACTCAACAAATACTGTAACTAACAAAGACCAATTGAAGAATCATACTGATGCCATCTCACGTACCTACCACAAATAACACTCCACAAGGACCTGGGACCCTCTCACCTATCTAGATATTAAAGGTTTTGCCCCCAAGGCAGGGTACATGGGCAACAAAAAATGAAAACAAGCACCTTGTGCATAATAAAAACCAGCCAAATTCTAATTTCTAAGGAGTGAAACAGATTTTTAAGAGCACACAGAATTCTGAGAGACCTGCAGCATATTTTTTTAGGGTGGTAAGATGCCTATCTTATTAACTTTAAGCAAGAGAGTTTTCCACCACCATGACAATCAGAGAAGCTCAGGCCCATAGGGTGTTTCACTGCCCCAGTTCAGTAAGTGCAGGATGAAGTGGCGGCCCTTTCGAAAAGCTCCAGGACTTTAGATGTCCAAGGTGAAGGTCCTGATGCACCTGGCATTAATTCTCTTCATTAACCAAACAAATACTTATTTGTGTTCAGCATCTACTTAGTGCCAAGCCGTGTCCCATGTGCTAGGGACTAAATGGTAAACAGAGTCCCTGCTCTCACTCAGCCTACACTCTAGAGGAAGTAGCACACAAAAACAACAAATAAATCAAATGAGACCATGACAAACTCTAGGGAGAAATAAAAGAATGTACAATGGAAGGTGAAAGGGGTATTAGAATTTCTGAGAGCAGACATCATCATTCTAACAATATTATACACAGTTTTAAAAAGGATGCCAGAGGGGCTGGAGCAGCGGCTCGGTGGTTACAGCACTTGTCCGGCATGCGCAAGTACACAGATTCAAACCCCAGCACCACATACACAACTAAGTGTCAGAGCAACGAAAGCCATGTGAAAAACTCGATAAAAATTAATTCTCTCTCTCTCTCACTGTCCTTTTCTCTCCCAAAAAAAAAAAAAAAGGATGCCAGAAAAGCTTTCAACAGCTTTACTTCCAAAATCCCTAGCAAACTCAGTATTTTACCGCAAAAAGTCACAGCAGCAGCCACTCTGAGTCTACATAGATGTATTGAGAAGCAAGCTCCCAGACAGATTTGGGTGTCAGACTTTCTGGGATCAAATCCTACGCATACAACTTTGCCCGGTCCCGGCCGGCAGGAACCGGACAAAGCATTCATTTAGGCGGTGAACTGAGGTTAAAATAGACCCACTGGTCTTAAGTTCTCCAAACACTTTATTTCTCCCTTAACCGCCGCTAAAGGCCTCCAAGCGCTTCCCGCCTTCCCTCTCTTAGAGTCAAGGCCCTTAAGGCATCACATTTAGAGTCACATTCACATTCAGAGTCCTTGTTTCTATTGCCATACCAGAGTCCCTGTTTCTGCAACCGAGGCTCTTACTGCCTGCACTGCCTGCATCTTCTACCGCTGCTGATCTCTCCGCCGTCTCTGCTGCTTCTGCTTCTGCTGCTGCTGCTGCTTCTCTGACTGCTTCAGGACAGGGCTGGCTGCTGGCTG
>PVKS010010960.1:0-58321 GCA_004027875.1 Aplodontia rufa
CAAAAACTGTGGTACATTTATACCATGGAATATTACACAGCAATTAGAAACAATGACATTGCAGCCTTCGAGGGTAAATGGATGGTTATGGAAGAGATCATGATGAGTAAAATCAGCTTAACCCAGAGATCTAAGGGTCGATTGTCTCCACTCATCTGTGGAGGTGGGGACTAGACCCTGGACAAGGAGAAAGTTGGTCTAGAAACATGAGTTAAATTCAGATAAGATGTAATGCTTTACAATCTAATACTATTTTTAGAGTTATAACGGGAAGGGGAAGGGAGGGATAAGGGAGGGCAATTGGGGGGGCACTCCTGGGGACAGTGGCAATGTCCAGAATATATACACATCTTATACACATTTTATATTGTTTTGTTAAAATCTTGTAAGGTTGCTCAAAAATAAAAAAAATTAAAAAAAAAAGAAGGATATACAGTTCTGTTTTACCTCTGGAAGAGTCCTGGGAAATGGTGGGCATCATGAATACTTATTGAATGGAAATAGACAAGGAGAGGGGTTAAGTCTTGAGTGTTCCTGGAGAAAAGAAGGGGCATGGAGGTCCTTTCCAAAGGGAAAAGGAGAAAAAAAAATTGGGCGGCTCACAGAGGAAAAACGAATTTGGGGGTGGCAGGAAAAAAGTGTTTCAAGGAAACTTCAGGGATGTTTTGCGGTGATATATAATGCAATTCAACCCACCCCTCAAGAAATGTCTTTGGTAAAAATCAACATCACTATTCAAAGTGTTTGGAATTATTCCATGTGAGTCTGGCATGTGACAGTATAGGCCAGTGACCTCGAGGGCACGCCCTAGGCCCGGAAGCCCAATTATATCTGTTGTATCTGATGAATAAAGGGGTTCAGAGAGGTCTAAGGATTTGCCCAGAGACCTAATTCATGGCAGAGCCAAGACTAGAACTCAGATCTCCCAATTCCTATTCCACTGACCTTCCCATAAACTCACTCTGCCCATGTCCACACTTGCTCCACCTCCTGTTGGGTAGGCTGGAATGTGCTCAGTCCAACGCATTTCTGCCTCGGCCTGTACACTGAGCCAGTGCTGCCAGATGCTGCGTTGGGTACCATCTGTGGTGTCTTGGCAAAGTCACAGCCTTTCTGAGCTTTATTTACTTTTGTTTTTTTCCAAAGGAGAGAGGAAGAGAGAGAGAAAGGGAATCGATTTTATTTATTTTTTCATCTGGCCTTGGTTTCTCTGACACTTAGTTGTGTGTGTGTGTGGTGCTGTGTTTTGAGCCCAGGTCCTCACACATGCCAGGTAAGCACTCGAACTGCTAAGCCACTGCTCCAGCTCCTCTGAGCTTTATTTTCAACATGTGGAAAACAGAAGCCACATGCAAGACAGGAAGTAATAGACGTGTTTATTAAGTGATTATTCCTATTATTATTTGTTATACTTGCCAGGCAATATTTCTTAGAGGATATGATGTTTCCTTTTTTTATACTTCTGATGTTCTGTCTCATAAGAATTCATTTTTTAAGATCTTATTTTCTCTCATTATGTAATACATAATTGAAACAGAATTTAAACATTAAAGAATATATTTTATACAAAATTCCTGAGCTCACAGATATACATTTTTAATATTTCATATATTTTTAGTCCTAAACTTTGCATAGATTTTAATATAGTGCTGAAACTATACGTCTTTTGTGCCATTTAAAAATTATATATAATGTTATGTTTTAGGTATTTTTCTAATAAATATTCTTCAAGAACATGATTTTTTAAAATTGTTTTTGCTTTTAAGATAGTCCCATTATGTTTGAACTGCTAGACTTGAGTGATCTTCCCTCTTCAGCCTTTCGAGTAGCAGGGACTGTAGGTATGCTTAAAATATTTTAAGGGCTGTATAATAGTCTGTTATATGGGCATACCATAAATGATTACATATCTTCCAATTTGTTTCCATTTTTTTCTATTATATTCAAATTCATTTTATTTATTTAGATAGCGCTAGTGATTGAATCCTGGGCCTTGTTCATATTAGGCAAGCACTCTATCACTGAGCTACATCCTTAGCTCATTTTTTTCTATTACAAATAGCACTTTGAAAAACACATTTGTGCACTGAGCACAGTGGGGTATGCCTGTAGTCCTAGCTGGGGAAGTTAAGGCAGGAGGATTACAAATTCCAGGCCAGCCTGGACAACTTAGTAAGACTCTGTCTCAAAAATAAAAAGGGCTGGGGTGCAGCTCAGTGATAGAATACCCCTGGGTTCTATCATTGTAGCAAAAAACAAAAAACCCCCACATTGTGTATAATCTTACTTCCAAGCTTAATATACATTTCATATCTCAGCTTGCTCATCTGTAAATAAGAAATAACAAGACTCTTTCCTAAAGTTGTGAGAATTGAGTTAATAACTGTAAAAGACTAAGTTGTGCCAGGTACATAGCACTTGATACCATTAGCTACTATTATTATTACTAACTTTAGATGTTTGTGGTTGGTATCCAAAACATAACTAAACTGACTACTTGGTATTAATTATTTAAATTATACCTTCTAAAAATATTGTAATATTTGTATAGCTTTTTTCAAAAATTTGCTTTTCCAAATTACCTATAATTTGCTAGATGTTTCATTATGAATAGTAATTGAAAGTATGTTAGGCTCTATTTTATTTCTGTGCCTCAGGATATCCTTGGAGGGAAGGAGGGGTCTTAACATATCAGAAGTAATTTCCTGGTTTTAGAGTTTAAAGGAAATAAACAAAGACCTACGTATTTGATTGGCTAAACACTTGCTCAACAAGGTAAAAATCTAGCTAAATTACCTTCTTGATATTCTGTGGTTGGACTAGCAGCTGTAGGTCAGAAGTTCAGAACAAAAAGTGAAATCCTAGGATTAACTGTCATACTCTTGTATCAAATATTTTTCTGTTGAATCAACTTCCCATGGTAATTTTTTTCTGGATGAGGCGCTGCTGCCACTGCTGTCTGCCACATTGTCAGTTGGCACTGAGGTAGTATGGAGTAGAAACGCAACTGATAGCAGACCATTTTCCAGAACTGTCTCTGTGTCCATGACAACACTAAGGATATGCAGACTCTGTGGATTTGTTGTGGGGCAGCATGAAAGAGCATTTACAGTACACTAGGTGAGAGTATAAAAAAAACTCCCAGCTCACAGCCACCTCCCTTCTCTTTCCACCTGGCTCCCTCTTGCACTGTGAGGACACTCCAGTGCAGTGTCCTCACCTCGACCGGCAGGTCCTACCTCCTTCTGCACATTTTCCTTTTACAAGCAACTTTTGTCATCTCTCAGCTTCTGGTGTACTTCACCTGCGTTTGATGGGGCAGAAGACACATGCAAGCCCCATCAGCAGGTGTGGGCCACCAAGGCAGGGAATTCTGGGGTTTTGGGCAACCAAAGTTTGAGCTAGAGAAAGGGTGTAGTCACAACATCTGCTCCCCCAGGCAGAGAACTGGAGATCTCCAAGTATGGAGTCTCAGTTTCCTGGATGTGAGAAGCAAATGAGTTAATGCATATACAGTTAGCACAGTGCCTGGCTTGTTGGTTGCCCTCGAAAAATGATGGTAGCCATTACTATTATCATGGTGACAGTAGATATTGTTGTTGGAAGGATCTAAGGATGATCTCATGGAAATTCTTATGTTATCTGATAAGAAAACTAAACACCAAAACATGAAAGTTGTCCTTGATTAAACACATGCACAGGTGGCAAAGTCAGGGCTCTAAGCACTGCCCGACTGCCTTTCCTCTGTTGCACAATCAATATCTCCAGCCCCACAAACACAAAGGCTTTGTGGTCATTCCTGACTTTTACATCCATCCCCAGAGGTGACCTGAGTTATCATAATCTTTTGTCCCAAGTTAGGGCATGTGTCCTTGGAGAAAAGGAGCCCTCAACAGGAGTCAGCGTCCATGAGCCTCCTGTAAAGGTCTTGTCAAGTTGATGTTGGAACACCTCAAATATTTACTGTACAATGGAGAACAAAGCACTTACACAAAGAATAAGGAGATATTTTGGAGTTGTTCCAGTGTATTAAAAGGTCCAAGACTGAGAATTTTAAGTCTGAAAAGCTTACTCAGATTTGCAGACTGACTGGATTTTTTCCCATGAGTTAAACAGTTAAACTCAGGGAAAAAAAGTGATTTTTAATTTTTTTTTGGTAGTATTGGGCGCTGAACACAGGGGCACTCCACCACTAAGTCACATTGCAAGTCCATTCTGTTTTTTATTTTGAGACAGGGTCTTGGTAAATTGCAGAGACTGGCCTTGAACTTGTGATCCTCCTGCCTAGTTCTCCCTAGTGGCTGGGATTACAGGTGCATACCACCACACCTTTTTAAATGGCCTTCTTTATTCCTATGTTAAAATTGTTTCATTGTATCAATGTATTATTGGGCTTTTAGCCTCTGAAGATTTCTTAGATGGCTTGCATTTTTAGAACTTTTAATGATGGACATGCTCATACACAAAGGTAGAATGTTTTATAATGAGCTTGTTCAGTGTCATGAAACCTTGTGTACCCACTGCCCACCCAACTGCCAGGAAGGATTGTGCATAGCTAATCCTGTTTCATTTATAACTTCTTCCTTGCTCACTCTGGCACTGGATTTTGGGTCAAATCTCAGCTCTTTTATCATTCCAATACTTTGTTTTTTGAAAGGTTTTGATGAAAACACATCAGGCACTCTCTCCATCTGGTGGCTCTGGGCTCTGCTTATTTAACCGGGCTCTCGAATGCATCAAAACATGGGCTCTCTTAGATGCCTTGCATGGTTTTAGTCCAGATAATTCAGGGCAAATCACTTTGAAAATTGAACCTCTTAATTTGTGTGCCAGACTGGAACTGAATAAGGGAACATTTTAGACACTTTTTATTCCTTGCTGAATTTCTGCCAACTCTGTATATGGTATTTCCATAAAAGTCTTATTTTTTTCCTTCCCTTTTCTTTGAAGAAAAAAAACTTGTTTTCCTTTTCTTTTCTTTCTCTTTTTTTTTTTAAAGGCAAGAAGAGGCTGTCATTTCAGACTCCATCCCTCCTGCTGCTGCTCAGTTTTTCCCTCTTTGGTTTGATTTTTTGTGTTAGTCTCAGTTTGTACATTCTGAGGGTTGGCAATCCACAACAGGGGGCCCAGAAATGGGGAGGGCGGCCCCATCTGATGTCATAGGAAGATTATTACATTTCAGTCACCCGAGCTAAGCTGGAAACTTTAAAAAGTTTTCTTTAGAGTCATTGAATTTTAAATCATTGCCCTAAAGACTTTGGGTGGGGGAGAAGATTCCAAGTTAGAGAGAGAAAGATTTCACATTTCCTTGCCAAAAACATTGTTTTTATTTTCAGATGAATGGCTTGGAAGTTAATTAAGGCTTTGTGCTGAGCAACTATCTCCTTTTTTACATTCTTGCTGCTAATCGTCATATTTGTGCCACACGACTTCTGTTTAAATGCTCAAGTTTATTAGAGTGGAAAAAAATTATGCTTTACAGGAAAGGAAAAGAGATTAGGAATCAAGTCCAACCATTTGCTAATTCATGTGCATATGGTTAAAAGATTTAAAAGAATCCATTGGTTTCTGTTTCATTGCTACATGCAGGCCAGGGAGTAAGGAGGAAAAAAAATCCTTTTCCTATCTGTGGTGTAGAAATACATCTTTTTCCTTTTGCCTTGGGGCCAAGAAATTGCTTCCTCTTCTAAATTAAGCCAAAGCCACCAAACTTTGGAGAAATGGATTCCTTCTGAAAATTATTTCTCTAATTACCTATTGCTTTGTGACAAATCATCCCGAAATTTAGTGGGGGAAAACAATCACCATTTAATCATGCTCTTTGATACTGTGCATCAGCAACTCGCCAGGCGTAGGAGGGAGGCCTTTTCTCTGCTTCTTGGTGTCTGAGCTTCAGCTGGGAAGATCAGGAAAGCTGGGAGTGATTCAAGTAGATGGGCTGAAATCATCTGGAGGGTTCTCTCCTCGCATGTCCAGAGCCTGGACGCAGATGACTCAGTACCAAGATCCCACTGTCAATCAAGCGCCTGCACATGGCCTCTCCACGTGGCTTGGATTTCTCATGGTGTGGTGACTGGGTTCTGAGAAGAGTATCCTTCCAAAAAGCGATCATGGCAAGTCCCCAAGTCAGAATGTCACGTTAGCAGTATTCTAGTGGCCAAGCAAGCTCAGATTTAGGTAAAGTCAGATCAAATTGAAGGGAGAAGAACCCAACTCCACCTGTTAATGGGAAAGTGGCCGGGTTCTCACTGCAGAAAACCATGTGGAAGACTAACTTCAAAAATAGAATTCACCTCAGCCACATTGGCTCAGAGGGGCAGAAGAGTCTTTAACGAAGTCTGTTTAGCGAGGTGTTGGAGGGTTTTATTCCACGCTGAGCTGGGTGCTTTTCATTTATTCTTAGCCCTCCGTCTTGAGCACATCCCTAGTCTTTGTTTTGTCTCTGGCCTTGGGTAGGATGGAAATCCCTCCTGGAAAGTGGCTCCTGGCTGCTGTGTTCTTGTCTCTGTTCATCTATATTACATTCACAACTGTGTGAATAGATTATTATTGAGGATATCAGTTTTCACTGAGATGCAATTCACATACTATAAAATTCACACAGATCAGAGGCTTTTTAGTATATTCATAGATTTGTACAACCATTGCCACCGTTAAATTACAGATCATTTTCATCACCCTCAAAAGAAACCCCTTGGCTGTTAGGAATTAATTTTCCATGCCTTCTTCCATTGGCCTTGGCAACCACTAATCAATTTTCTGGCTCTGGACTTGTCTACTTTGGACATTCTATATGAATGGAATCACTTAATATGTAGTCTTTTGTGGCTATTTTCACTGAGCATAGCGTTTTCAAGGTTCATCCGTATTGTACAGCACGCATTGATACTTCACCCTTTTTTGTGATTGAATAATGTTCCATTTTATGGATGGACTCGGAAAAATTTTTTAAATCTTTATTATAGATGGTGTACATTTGGGTTATTTCCACTTTTTTGGATATTATATGTAAGGCTGCTATGAACACTTATATAAGTTTTTATGTGAATGCTTTCAAGTCTCTGGGGTATATATCTAGATGGAATTGCTGGGTCATATATGATAACTTCGAGTTTCTGGCTAAACTATTTTCCACAGCTATGATACCGTTCATATTCTTCCCAGCAGCATATGGGGATTCCAATTTCTGTATGCCCTTTGTAATACATATTTTATTTTTTTGATTATGATTGTCCTTAAGGGTGGAAAGTAGTCCTGTGATTAATTTAAGAAGAGCCCTTCTTCAGGCATTCACATATCCAGAAGTCCCCCTGGGAGCTGAGCCACAAAGGTTTACTATGTAGCAGGCTCTGTGCTAAGGAAGAACATGGACCATCCACTGGAATGGGCACAATAGCAATGCTAAAGTCAGTATTTTGCCTGAAAGGTCAAGTAAATTTTTAGAAAAGGGAATAGGAGACATGAATTTTTCCACATTAAAAAGAAAAAAACAGAGAACTTGGATGTGAAGGTAGGAGTTTGATAGTTCAAATGAAGATTAAAAATATTCTTTTCTTTAAAACAAAAAACTTCTGGTAAACTGTGGTTGAAAGAAGTTGAATACAGCTTTCAGTAAGTCCCTATTTTTATGAATGTGATTTGTGAACATGGGGGATATCATGCCATGATTATTTTTTCTTAACAAGGTAAAAGAGAGGCAGCGATGGTCTCAATCAGTTGACTGAGTTAATCAAACGGGAAGTTATGTGATGCTGAATCTATCATGTGAGTCCTTCCAAAAACAAAAACAAAAACAAACAGAAAAACAGGTTACCATGATTCTTACAAGGGCAAGGAACTGAATTCTGCCAGTAACCGTTACCCAACCCAAATGAGCTTGCAAGAGGATTGAGAGCTCCAGATCAGAATTCAGCCCTGTCAGAGAACAGCCCTCCCTGGATTTCGAACCTACTCAACAGTGAGATCATGTGGTGTCTTAAGCCACTAAGTGTGTGGCAATTTGTTACACAGCAGTAAAACTAAACACAGATCAGTGACTGACCAAAGGCTATTAGAAAAGATGATGTCATTGATGTGACATTATATACAGCAGCAGTTCTTGAAATGTGGCTCAGGAGTCCTTGAGGGTCCTGAGAGGTCAAAACTCCTTTCACAGAAATACCAGGATGTTACTTACCCTCCTTCTCATTCTCACACTGCACATCAGTTTCCAGAGGCTATGTGATACATGATACTATTGCTGTACTGCTATAGAATGTATTCTTGTGCTTAAAAAATTCTCTAATTTTTAGTATGGTAAATATTGACAATGTAGCTCACAAAAGTTCATTGAAATCTTTAAGCATTTCTAAGTGTAATGAGGACTCAAGACCAAAAAATCTGAGAACAAGTGGTATAGATGAGATGAAACCAAAGCTTAGAGGAACAAATTCCAAAGTGATACAAATCTGTATATTTAGTTGACGCTTATATTTTGCACACAACTGTGGAGTATTACCAAGTATGAAACAAGATCACAAAATTAGCATGTGGTACAGTCCCCAAGGTAAGACAAACATAAATAATGAGCAAAATCATTCATCTACTCCTTCCACAGGTATTTTAAAGTTTGTGAAATTGCAAAATGAAGGTATACAACTTAGTGGTAATCTTTGTGGTGGTTGCTTATGTCACAGGTGTTTAGAGAAGTTGCTGAAACTAAGCTTCCGGCAACAAGAGGAGAGAAAAATCTAAGCTGCAAGGTAAAGAAAGAGTAGGACAAATTTTAATGCACTACCTTCCATAGCTGAACAAAACTTTCCCTTTTCCAGAGGCCTATTACAGTCAGGGTCTGGAATCCCCCAGGGCTCATGTGAACGCTTTGCCTCCAATGCAGCAAGGTTCAGAAGTGGGGCTCTTGGGAAGTAATAGGACCATGAATCCATTCAGGAAATACAATGTGATGACATTAGGAGGTGATGGAAACTGTAGCAGGTGAGGTCTCGCTGGAGGAAGTGGGGCCCTGGGAGCATGCCCTGGAAGGGTACATCTTATCCCCAGCCTCTTCCCCCTTCTCTGCTTCCAGTAGGTGAGAGTTTTACTCTGCTACACCTTCACGCCCCGATCTTCAGCCTTACCACAAGCTCACAGCGATGGGGACAAGTGACCATGGAATGACAACTCTGAAACTGTGAGCCAAAATAAATCTTTCCTCCTTTAAGTGGATTTTCTCAGTTATTGAGCACAGTGAGGGGAAGCTAACAACCCTATCCTGAGCACCCTGCACACCTTATGTTCCATCACAGCACCATGCTTATTTCCTTCCTAGCACTTTTTTTTTTTAATCTTAAAATAGTGTTAAGGGGAGTCTGGCTGAAGCTAGAGTGTCTTGGTTCAAATTCCACCTCGGCTACTTAGGAATTATATAATGTTTAATACTTATATAGTATTTAGTATTCTAATCATGTAATGTTTAACTTCTCTCAGTTCCTTAATAAAAAGTGCTAATCAAGCAAGGAACTTATGCTGACCTGTCTTACGCTGTGACCAGAAGTCTGAAAATGAAAAGGTAGGTATTAACAAGGTCAATGGCAGAATCAACAAGGCAATTCAGACAAGGGAGAGAAGCAGCAAAAGTAATTCCAAAGGAAGAAAAGACGAGAAACTGCTGGTGAAAAAAAAACCCATTATATAAAATGATTCCCAAGATGTTATCTGAGGGATATGACAGAGGTTAGCAGGCTGATATTGGTTAACTATTCTGAAGGGAAAAGGAGGAGTTAGGTCAAATTCATGTTTAAAATGAGTTGGCAACAAGGACACCAGAGTAGGTATTTGTTTTTAGAGTGCTGGAGTGGTGGTCTGAACAGAAAAAAGTTCAGGGCATACACCCATCTGCTCATTGTGTTAAAGCTGAAATTATGGGAAGAAACCCACAACACCCCAGGCCCTGACTTGGACAGAGAAGGACAACCTTGAATGCTTACATGACAATGTTCTTACAGTGGTAAGAGATGCTTAATAGTACATTGCCTTCAAATGCCTTTCAGAAGAGAGATTTTCAGAAAACAGTATAACACTGATTTGATCTAAGGAACCACACACACAGTAAGGAGGCATGTTTCCCAATTTTAACTTACCATATCACTAATGTGTTTCAAGTTGGTTTTATGAGGGAAGCTTGGGTCCTCCCTCTTCCAGCAAGGACCTCTTGCAGTTCAGTTTGTAATTGCACCACACCTCTTTTGTTGACATGGTTTCAAGGCACTCTTCGTTCCAGGCTAAAGCTTCCTGTCATGACTTTAGGGCATCCTATTTAAAACAGTTGAACCTTCTGACCTGACAAGTTGCTGAGACCTTTCTTGGATGGCTGAACTGTAGATAAAAATCTTCCAGGGAAGTAGGTGTGGGCAGGATGTGTGGTTTCCCTGTCTCTCATTTGAAGGCTGATTCAGTTAATTTTTCATAAATGTTCTCTTACAGTAAAAATGGCATTCCAGTGATTTAAGAGAAACTGGAAAGTCCAAGCTAGCTGCTGATCTTCAGTGTGAGCTGAGATGAGAGCACTGTCTTTCTGAATGACACAGAAGTGCACAGCAGGGAAACTGTGCCCCTACTGTAATCTCAGTCCAGCCCCCTCTGCTAGTGTGACCTTGAAGACTTCAATTGGCCACAACAACAACACAGAATAGAGCATGCACTGTTTATAAAATAGCCTGGAACTACACAGGAAGAGGTAACATGTGCCTCAGGTGGCTATTAATGTACGCAAAAACAGCCTTAACTGGGGAAAATATTTCTAAACTTTAAGTGATGTAACACACACAGATTCTTTCTCTGACATTCCAGGCTAGCCACTGTCTGAGTTAAGGGTCTGCGAAACATCTGGGGCATATGTTTTTGGGAAAAAATCTTGTACAATTCTCCCTGGTGATTACTGTAAGCTCTGGCTTGACAGGAGCCTCTGCAGTCAGATTACCTGTGGGGCTGGGGAAGCTGTCCTGCAGCACTGAACATTAACTGAACTGAATACAGTTCACTTTCTCTCCTCAACACAGGGTCACTTGGGAACAAAGCACAGAGCAGAGAGAGAGTCAAGCATGAATCAAATGTACACGCTGCTGTTAATGAAAAATTACTTTTTCTCTAGAAGAATAGAGGCTTATTTTGTCTCAGGCCCTGGTTTTCCCTTATCTGATACTCCAGGTCTGTAGGTCACTGGAAACAGAACCAGTACCTAAGATTTGGGCAGTAAAATCAAAGCACAAGGAATCACCACTTGGCTTCCCCATGGCAACTGAGTCCAGGTGGCAAAGCGTTCTCACCATTCTGAGATGTCTTCTGCCATGTTTCTGCAGCTAAAAAGCTAAGCAAATGTCTTGATGATAGATGAGCCTACATAACTTGACTCACAGGAGTTTTTCTAATAGAACAAGAAAGTATAGATCAGCCTCAGCATTTTAACTTTATATCATCTTAGCTGATCACGGCTCTTTTAAGTACAATTCAATATCTTCTACAACAAAGTACTTATACAACAAAAGACTTAAGAGGAAGAAATATGAATCCAAATACTGTAAGTGAAGGTCTTCTTATTTTTTGTTGCTTTGTTGAAGAAGAGCTCAGAGGGAAAGGATGAGAATTTGGTTACTGAGGAGCTTGTGTTGTAGTGTGCCACCATTAGGAACACAAAGTTTTGGTCAGGACCAGCTACAAAATTTGTGAGGTCTAAAATGTGAGTCTCATGTTTAAAAATTACTAAGAGGCTGTAGATACAGTTCAGTGGTGGAGTGCTTGCCTAGTGTGTGGAAGGAGCTGGGATTCATCCCCAGCACTGCAAAAATAATAATAACACAATTAATTAACCAACTAATAAAAACTACTAAGAAATTCAAGAGAGTGAACACAAGAGTATTAAGCTAAGTGTGGAACCCCTCCCAAGAGTGGGACCCTATGTGACTGCACAGGCCACATACACACAAAACTGGCCCCATTCTCAAACTGGTCTACCTGGGCTTGAATCCTGATTTTGCCTCTTCCTAGACATGTGATCCTGGAAAAGTCATCTGTAAAATAGGGATAATAATAGTTCTTACCTCATCAAATTCTTATTAGCTTTAGGTAAGACAATATTGGAAAAGTGCTTAGAAGAGTATCTGGCACACAGCACACACTGTATCAACGTACATTGAACGCAGACTGCAGCACGAGTAAGACCTCAAAATGCCAGAGACAGCTATACACATGACATTTTGAATTCACTAAAGTGTTCTTAAAAAATGTTTTTAGAATTTGGATTCCTGATAAGTAGAACCATGTTTTTATTACCATGACAATGATCACCTTTTCAATTATTTTAACAATTTAAAAAGAGATTGAAGAAGATATTGTGAGCTGCGGTCAACTAAAATAAGACTGAAGAAGAAAAAAGATACTGGTGTGTGCTCAAGGTTCTGGAAGCCTGTGGAGTGCAAACTGTCATGAAGCCAATTTAATATAACTGCTTCCTTTATGCTCAGAGAACTCACTGGGGACATCACTGCTTCCATACAGGAAATAAAGTCTGTTGTTTCTGGGGGCGGGGGTGAAGAAGAAATATCTTCTTTTTCTTTTCACAATGCAAAATACTGTTTTTTTTTTTAAAGCTACTAAACAGGAAATGTTACTAATCATACAAAATATATTTAGATCAAGGAAAAAAATACCACTAAAATAGTCTAAAGAAAACTTGCAAATAGTGAAATATACTTTTATCTAAAGAAGAAATTTGGTATAGAAAGGCATAAACTTTTGATGCGTACTGTTTATTAATATGTCATAAGAGAAGCTTCAGTTTCTTCACTAAATTATCTGCACATTTTTGCTCCAGACCATCAATAATTCTCAGGACTTCCAGAAGCTTTCAAGATAAACATGTTGTAATAACTATTGTTGACTGCAAAATTCTGAAGTAAGTTCTCATTTGTCAAACAATTCTCCCTAGGTACACAGATTTGGGATACTTCTCCTTAAGACTCGGCCACTGAACAATGAAGTGATCTGAAAGATGAAACAGAATCCTCCCGGACAGGGATAAAGTTTCCACTCGGCAAATGCTTTCAATGTAGACGATGATCACTTTCTTCACTCCTAGTATTCCAAGGAGAAGGGCAGATATACAAATAGGAATACACGTTCCTGGTCCATTACACAACACCTTTAAAAATAAGGAGAAAGTAAATTAAGATATAGAAGATAATGAACATCAAGCATTTTAAGAACAGTCTGATCTTTGAGGGGATTTATTAGTCTGGTAAGTCTTTCCTTGTCAAGAATCAGGGTGTCACAAACTGTGTGTTGAAGCTGCTGACCTTAGGAGTCATGTGAGTTGTGCTGTCTTGGTACTACCACCTACCAGCTGTGTGACTTGGAGCAAATCCCTTAACCTCTAACTCACAGCACAGTGCCTGGTGCTCACTCAGCACTCATGGGACAGGTATGTGCTCTTCTCTGCTTCGTTGATCTTGAATGTCAAACAAATATAAAGAAAACAGATACAGTAAACAGGTTCATTCTGTTTTTTTCCTGTAATAACTTGTTCTTGATCTAGAAGAAAACATCTTTAAATGACTATGACATAGGATATTTTTGTAGGATATAAAATCATCTTGGGAGTTTAATACAACAAATGGATATTCAAGAGAAGGTTACCAAAAGAATGAAATTTTCCCTTCAAAGGGTTTAATCTATGCTTGCAATACAGAAGAGCCTTTCATGCTTTTATAATTCTGCTAATTTTTATAGAAAGCCACTGATTAAAAATAATTTAATTGAATAATTGAACAAGAGAAATAAAAATTCAACTCATAGCGCAACTGCAAAGAATTTTTCTGTCTTTGAGAAAAATGAGAGGGAACTTATTTCATAGAATTGTTGATAAGATAATTTATTACATTTTCAGAGGAAAAAGCATTTTATACAATATCTGAATTTTATGCTTATGTTGATTGAATTAGTAAGACCTAATAAAGCATTTTATTCCATACAAGCCATAAAACATGAGGTTTGTGATTATCTATAAGCTTATTGAGCATGATCTAAAATGTCACATGATCTTTCCAGTCTATGGTCCACAAAATATATCAGACATCAGAAAATCTTACAGTAGGAAAGGTCTCCAGATATATTGTTTAACCAGCCCAGCATTTTAGGGGCTCTCCCAGACTGACTGATGGACAGAGGAAACAGACAACCTACTTCCATGTGAATATGGTCAGAGCTGTAAAGGTTTGATAAGGGTCATCTGGTTCAGGCTCCGCCCTTACTGGAAGCATTCCTGGAACACCATTCAAATAGCTTTGGGAAGAGACAAGATATCCTGGTTCAGGTGGGCTCAATCTTTTATGTTCTGAAGTTCTCTACCTTTACTATAAACCCCCTTTCTTTCATGGAAAACTTTTGTCCAGAATTTCTCTTGAATTACCAGCCACTAAATGCTGCCTTCCAGACTGGTATTCTTTAATTTCCACTAAATTGCCCCCACATTTTTTCTTTTTTTTGAGACAGAGTTTAACTAAATTGCCCAGGCTGGCCTTGAACTTGTGATCCTTTTGCCTCAACCTCCTGAGTAGCTGGGATTATAGGTGGGTGCCACCAAAGCCAGCTATAACTTTTTTTTTTAAGAGAGAGAAACAGAGAATCAATTGTATTTAGTTTTTTCTGTGGCTTTCATTGCTCCGACACTTTTTGTGTATATGCTACCGTAATTCAGACTGTAAACTAGTTCTGTGACTTTGGGCAACAACAATGACAATCATCACCTTGGCCCTCACCATCACTCTTAATAAACAACTCACTATGGCCAGCTACTGTACTAAAACATTTTACATGTATTATATTTTAATTAATTCTCATGGCAATCATCAAAGCATGTTTTATTAGCACTTTTTGCAGATGAGGACAGTGAGGCACAGAGAGATTGGGCAAGTTGCCTGATCACAGGTTTAGGAGGTGAAGAAGTTATATTGTTTCAGGTCACTTTTTTCATATGTGACTCCATTACTGTATCTAAAAAATGGGAAGACTGAATTAAAATGACTTTCCAGGCCAGCTCCAGGATACTATTCTTCTATGACTTATTTAAATCTAGTTTTGTCTTATGTCTCAATTACAACTTGCTCTACATCCTTTCAAGACTTAGAATTCTAAAGCTGTTCACATTCTGGACTATATAGGTGATTTGTTTGTTTTTATTTGTGGAGCCTGTCTTGTGTTTCACAGAATGCTTAGGAGCATCTTTGGCCTCTGTTCACAAGATTCCAGTAGTCAAGACAATTAAGAATGATTCCAATGTCTTCACTCATCTGTGGAGGCTAGAACTAGACCCTGGCCATTAAGAGAAGTGGTCTAATATCAGGTGTTAAATCCAGATATCATATAATGTTACACAACCTAATACTTTTTTTAGAGATGTTGTGGGAAAGGGAAGGAAGGGATAAGGGTGGGTAATGGGGGGGCACTCTCGGGGGTAAATCCAATTTTCAGAATCTATATACACTATATATTATTTTGTTAAAATTTGTATGATTGTTCAACAAATAAATTTCTTAATTAAAAAAAAAAAAGAATGATTCCAAGCACTGCCAAATGTCCCCAGTTGACAACTGCTGTATTAATGTGCTTCCTAACCCTTGGATTAGTTGTGTTGCTTTTCTGAATCTTCTCTTCAATGGTACAGAAATAAACTATAGATGAAAAAGAATGTAAGGATTGTTTGTTGGATCTCAAATGTCCCCCAAATATTTTCATATTTGTTGCCTTTTAAAAATGCTCAATCCATATGTGTTCGTTTCAACATCTGGTTGATCCTGTACATATACAAGCTATGTATTCACTGACTGAGATGATGGCATACAATTAGGTATTGATGGAAGACCACTAACAATTTGCAAGTGATAACAGTTTGCAAGCGATCAGAAGTAGAAACTACTGAGGTAAAAGTGGAAATTAAAAGTAATTTTTTTTTGTTTATCTCGGTCGTGTATCTCCATATTTTGAGGCACCTTACTACAAAAGTCCCAGCTACAATAAACCCACAAAATCATAAATCAAGAACTAAAAAAAAAAAAAGGAGGGATGTGTAGTTCAGTAGTGGAACACTTGTTTACCATGTACTGCATGATCCCCAGCACGGCCAAAAAGAAAAAAGAGCAAACTAATCTTAAGGAAACCACTTCTAATTAAGCATAGGTTTTAATACTGAGTTGCAGCAGCCTAGGCAAATCTTTAAAAAACTGTGGGTTGTGGAGTTTTTGTTATTCAAAGAAATATACTACAGAGACTTATTCCAAGCACTGAACAAAAAAAGTTCACTGAGACAGCCTGGGTAAAATAACATAATGGTTAGAGCTGTGTCTTTAATTTTATTAAAAACACAAAAAATTTCTTCATATTTCCATTTCTGAAGATATAAATTCTCAATGAATGTAGAACCACTGCCCTGCCATCTCTCTTTCTCATTACTCTGTAAGCTCCTGATGGGTAGGGTCCATTTATAGAACAATCTATACTTTGCACCTGGAAAGAAATAGGCTGAAAAGAAAAGGGAAGGATAGAAAAGAGCAAGTGGGTAAGGAAAGAGTGAATCTTTCTTTGCCTATCCTATGTGGAGTCAAACACCATCCCCCCTTTGACAGACTTGATCATTGTAACTCTACCATATAAACTTACCATAAACACTTATGTGGTTGGCTGCAATAATGCCTGTTAACTCATAGCTGTTATTTATTTCTTCAATTATCTCACATCTGTTCACCTCAGGAGAACCACAATACTCCTTGCTCCCAATTTAAGAGTTTGAATAGAGCTGACTCCACATCTTTCTATAAGGAGAGGACATACAACTCCTGTCTAACCAATCACAGCACCAAAACTCACTGGTTCAGGAAAGAGAACATAATTCAGTCAGAAACTCACACATGTTGTGAGCTATTTGTTGGGGCTGTTGAGAGAGTAGCACCTTTTCTATTGTTGTGGAACCCAGGAGGATGTGGGCCTGGCACCATTAACATCTTCCTTGCCACTGTGTGGAGAGCTTGAGAATGAAGCCATGACAAAGCACAGCAGAGCTGAGAGATGAAGATGGGCCATATTCCAAAGGTAGCATTTCAGATCTATGAAGCCAGCTGTGCCTGCGAGAAACCAGATCTTTCCCTAGACTTGCTAGGTATGTGAGGGAACACATTCCATTTTTGCTTTAAACCATTCTGAATGAGGATTTCTGTCACTGGCAATAAAAAGCGTACTAATTGACACAGTCCTTTCTCTACCTCTGAATGGCCCCTGACCATCAAGGTGTCAATATGCATCTGCTGGATGAATTATTAAATCAATAAACAAACAAACTTCTCCCAGAGCAGGAAGTCCAAGAGATGTACTAAAGATAACGTATGTTATGGGTCTAGAAAACAAAAGAAGACAGGTTTATCACAAACATGAAGTCATGAGTGTAGATGATGACTGGTCAAGGATTAGGAACACTTATAACAGGATTGCTGTTCTGTAGATTTGGGTCACTACAGGTCAAGTTCTGCTGGCTGAAACGTTTGCATGTGTGAAAAGATTTAACTTGAGTAATCTGAACTCAACTCCTTACATAGCAGAAACCACCCACACAGAATCTGTGCCAAGACTTTTGGGATCCTGAGTTGGTTGGATCATGTAATTGAAGATGACCCCAGAGAAAACACTGGGAAAGTGAGGCTGAAAGCCATACAGAGTAAAACTAAGGATTCAATCTCAAGAGACTGGACAAAGGGGCTGGAGACGTGGCTCGGTGGTGACGGTGCTTGCCTGGGATGTGTGAATAAACCAATTCAAACCCCAGCACCCATGTACACAACTAAGTGTCAGAGCAATGAAAGCCATGTGAAAAACTAAATAAAAATTGATTCTATCTCTCTCTCTCTGTCCTTCTCTCTTATAAAAAAAAAAAAAGACTGGACAAATATGCAGAGTCCAACTCTGAGGCACTGGCCTAAAACTAGACTTTCCAGTAGCCTCTTGCTGGTGGATGTGGAGGTTGGAAAGAGGCCATGAACTATGAAAACACAACGTCAGGGAAGGATCTACTGAGCTTCTAGAGCTATGGATCAAGCCCAAGAAATAAAGCCTGCAGTCAAAAATGGAACTGGATCAGGCAGGTAGCCTACATGGAGGTCCCACGTTTCATCACATTCAATGCTGTGCTTATGATATCGCTCTACTAAATGTGCAAATGGGGAAATGAAGAAGGAAGCAAACACTGACATGTAGGAATCGTCAGGAGGTACAAGAAGTGAAACTTGGATATAAGGCTTAATAGGAAGTAAAGTTGGGTAAAATACTTTAAATATGGCTAGAAGAATAAGAGGAAAACTACAAAGTCACTTGCCTATCTCTTAAAGTATGTCAAGAATAAAATGATTAATGGTAGTGTATCGTAGCCAGAAAAGCTACTAAGACAGAGTCAGAGAAGAGATCTTCAAATTTGGCCATCAGAAGAGTAATGGAAACCCAAAACAGCTTTTAATTAGTGAGTCACAGAGTGAAAATATGGGGTAGGGAAAGAGAAGGCATGCATGGTAAAGGGAAGCCCAGGTAGTAGTAGGGTTGGGGAAAGGCTTTATGGAATGGAATAAATGATCTATATATGAACACAAAGCGATAGTGAGGGAAGAAATGTTCATATAGAAAAGAGTGAATGCTTTTTAACACTGGGAGAAAAGTATAAGAATTTGGTATTTGGGGGGCTGGAGCAGTGGCTCAGCAGTTTCGGTGCTTGCCTGGCAAGCACGAGGACCCGGGTTCAGACTCCTACACCACATACACAACTAAGTGTTGGAGCAACGAAGGCCATGTGAAAACGAAATAAAGTTATTTCTCTCTTTCTGTCTCTCTCACTGTCCCTCTCTCTTAAAAAAAAAAAAAAAGAATTTGGCATTTGGTTTATGAGGTTGGTTGGGAAAATATGTACTTTGGGGGTTGGGGATTTAGCTCAGTGGCAGAGCGCTTGCCTAGCACGCGCAAGGCCCTGAGTTTGGTCCCCAGCCCTGAAAAAAAATGTACTTTGATAATATGATAAAGGATAAAAATGATAGCACAGGGAACTATTCCACCAATGGGCTTTTTTTCAATATAAATAACTTTATAGCTGAATGTAGAAAATAAGGAGAAGCTTGAGGAAAAAAGTAATCTTTTTACATTTTTTTTATTAAGGAGTTGAGTTGTTGTACAATAATAAATGTGTATAAAGTAACAGTATTATATGCATTTGCTCCTAAACCAGAGTTGTCCCCACATCACCCACACCACAGTCCCTTGACTTTTCTATATTTTGCCCCTACAACAGATACTATTGTTTGGCTTGTGAACTTTCCAGAATTACATTATTGCATAAGTATAATTTGGCTTCTGGGGTGGGGGAAGTATGCCACATTATTGATTATCTCCCTAGATCCATATCTATCATCTCTCCCTCTCCCTTCCTCCCTGAAAGTAATCTTTTAATGTACTCAATCTGTTAACTGCTTGGTATAGTCTCTAATATTCTAATATAAAATATGTTTGTATCCACATGTGTAAATACCATGATTTATATATACATGTTATAAAGTTCTTTTCAGTTATATTTTTGTTTTAAAAATATTTTTAAAAATCCTTGATTCTAAATGACTACATATATTTAATCCTATAGATATAACATGATTTATTTAACCATTCCCCTGTTCACATAAATAATTATTATTGGGAATTTAGGCAGTTCTAAATGATGCTTTAAGAATATATTTGTATATAAATCTGTGACCCCTGAAGTTTTATTTTTCCATTTAACTGTGTTACAGAGTTCTTGCTGAATGAGAGGTTAGCAGAAATGTCTTCAAGGATTTAAGGAAGTCATAAAAATTTAATGAAATGATTATTATGGATTAGATATGGACCATGTGGTCTTTTAAAAATTTTTTTTTGTTTTGTTCCTGCCTAGAATCAAAGTGATTTCCTACTGTGTGAATTCAGGTAGCAAGCAGACCCCCCTTCTCATGGCATAAGTGAGATACTACTTTCGAGGCCACATCTGCAGCTAGCAGATTGGCCAGTGACTTCGTCAGATGTCTGAGTAGATCTGACCAGAAGCTAGTGGTGCAGAGAAGCAGGGCTGGAGAGAATCTGCTCTGGTGGCAAAGGTCCAACATCCAGGACTAGAGGTACCAGTGGCAGTATCTGTCCACTAGTGGTGGGCAGCAAGTGTCCCCTGAAACCACTCTGTGGCTACTTAGCTTCCACTTTATTCTTCTGTATTTTCTAAGCCAATTTATTTCATTAGCATTGTTGGTCATTTTAGGAGTTCTCAGTGGCCTTCTACTAAGGCTGCTTCAAGTATCCAGAATGGATAGTTTGCTATCAAGAGCCCAAACTAATAAGAAAGGAACCAAGTCTGTGGGAGCAGCAAATGCAGAGAAGGAAAGGATCACGTCAGAACAGTCACAATTCCCTGGGAAGGACCAAGAGCACCAGCCCACGAGCACAGCAGGCAGGCAGGGTGAAACACGGACAGGATTACACAGCAAAAAGAGACCGGCTGAATGCCCTAGAATTTGAGGGAAAAAAAAAAGCCGCATCCAAAAGAGAAAGAGGGCAGGAGCAATGGGGCCATGAACCTCAGGAAGATGGACAGAGAAGCATCTAAGAGTAATCAAGGGAATAAAAAAGAAAGTGCAGTTGGAGGGCAGGCAGTCTCCACCAGGTCGCAGACCGAAAGGCTGGGGGTAAAACCCAACCAAAGCAGAGCTGAATGTCAGCGGTCAGCGGAGACAGAGCAGGAAGGAAAGGGATGTGCAGCAGATGGGCTGACGTGTGCTCTTGGCTCACATTAGGGTGCACTGTATTTCTTTAAAAATGTTTAATCATCTGAACAGTAACAGTTAAACAAAAACATTTAAATATCATCATGAAATAACCAAATAAACCATAAACAACAACTGTGAAACTCAAGTTCTCTTACAGTTCTACAGCTAACAGAATTTCCAGAGTTGTCATTGTGTATAAAACATTCTGAGATCTACTTCTCACTTATATAACAATTACTTTTCCACTGATGAAACAATTTCCACTCCTTGTTTCTTCATAGGTATTAGTTGCTCCAGTGCATGAAAATGTCATAGTCCATCTAGTTACCCTTTTGATTAGAATTCATATTTACTGATTTCTACCATATTGACTTCAAAATGTTATGAAGCTGACTGGAAGAAAGGGAACCAGTGGTTTTAAATTAAAATTAAGATAATGATAAAAGTACATTACCTCTTAGCCATTTTTCTATTTTTCTTTACCCAAGCATAGCTTTGATCTTTTAAACCATATCACAAATTAGTTCTAAATTATTTTTTATCTAGGCTAATGCACTAATGTCTTAAGGATACGGAATTATTGCTAGTTCCTCACATATACTACTCAAAAAAGAAGTAAAAAACTACTCAAATAAGAAGTAAAAAATAAAAACTGTTCACAATTTAACCAAATAAGTAACTGGGAAGAACAGTAAACTTTGGTCCTGTAGGATCTTTCTCAATTGATAAATCCCCTAAACTGACATTCTATCACTGGTATTTTCACTCAGAATACTGCTGTTCATTGTATCTATATATTATCCATCAAGAGGCTGAGTAACAGCCATGAAAAAGGGTGAAATATGTCACTTGCAGAGGACACTTTGTGAAGTTAAAGAAGTCAGGCACAGAAAGACAAATACTACGTGTTCCCATTCATTGTACAGAAGCCAAAAAAGTTGATCACACAGAAGCAGAGAATAGAAGACAGGTTAGAAGGGGGAGGTTGGGAGAGGGGACAGTGAGAGAGTAGGTAATGGGAAAAACACACAGGCAGGGAAGTACTAATATCATATGACACAAAATGGTTAACTATAATTTATGACAATTATATATTTCAAATAACAAGAGAAGAATTTGAAGGTTCTCAATACATAGAATTGATAATATTTGAGAAGACAAATGCTAATTACCCTGAATTGATTATCACATTATATATATGTATATATACACATATACGTATATGTGTATGTATATATATATATATATATATATATATATAACTTTATACTCCATAAATAAGTAAAAATATTAAATGTCCATCAGATAATAGCAATAAAAAGCTAGATAACATAGCACTTATAAGCTAGGGCTTTGCAATCCCAATGACCTGAGTTGGCTGCTCAATAGCAATGTGACCTGGAACAATTTACTTACCCCATCCCATGTCTTGATTCCCCCATTCATAGGTTCATTCATTCAAGAAATATTTTATTGAGCAAAGATAATATGCCAAGTACTGTTCTGAGCACTAGAGATATGTTTATTACTGAAAAATCCTTGTCTTTACAAAGTTTATATTCCATCAGTAGACCAAAAAAAAAAAAAGATATACATATGAATCTATAACATAAAGCAGGATACAGGAAAAGGGTGATATAGAAGATAAGGGAGACCATTCTGAGGAGACTTGTGAGCAAATACCTAATGAAGTAATACAGTATTCTGGGCGGGAAAAGAAGTTGAGTAGAGCAAGAGGGAGGAAAGAGAACAATGCAGATTTAGTGGACTGGCTGAGTTAGTAAAGCAGATTTGCTATCCACAGTGGAGTTGAATATCAAGGGTTTGAGCTTCTTGTACTAATGTAAATCAAGGTGTAGGTCAGGATGGGATTGGTCCTACAGGTTTTTAGAAGTAAGTGAATAATCAGTTCCATGATATTTTTCTCTTGGGAGTCTGAAATGGTAAGGCAGAGAATGTCAGGGATATGGAACTGTAATTCAACCAGGAGCAAATATAACATGCGGAAACAGAATCTGCTCAGTAGTGTTGCTGTGGAAATTGAATAAGATATACAAAGCACTTAACATAGTGCCTGGTCCATGACAAAGTATCAATAAATAGTACCTGCTACTATATTCCATCTAAAGGTAAAATAGTATGATAGTAGCATTATTTTTAAACTTTAAGAGTACTGTGTAGAATAATGGCTAGTTCTATGAAATTATTTGGGTTGTGCCAATCTTTTCCTCAAGGTCTGTCATTCTGTAACAAGCACAGCGCTGATCTGATATGATTCACCCTACTCTTCCAAGGATACCTGATAAGAGTAATCCATAGTAACCCAACCATCCACTTTGGTCTCTTTATCTTCCAGTCATGTTTTTTCCCCTGCTTGATCCACTCCAAGTGATATTTATACAAAAAAATGATAAAAGATACTTAATTTCCAAGAATAGAATTTTCTGAATTTCCACAGATGTGGGATGACCAAAGGATTCAGGAGCTTTCCCAGTTCCAGATCTGTGGTTCTTTTGTAGTGTACTTCTTAGCCTGTAATCAAATAGCCTAAGTCTACGGCTATAACATGATGAATGAACAAGTCTGATGACATAATGAACAAGCCTGATTTTGTTAATTTCAAACTAACTATTTTGTCCTTATATGGGAAATCAGTGCCCATACAAGTTGGTTGCTCATTTCCTGACCCAGATGTTTCATCATAAAAAACAAATTCATAAATAAAAATTAAAAAAAATTTTTGTCAGAAGGGTCAGCACAGTGACTCCTGAGACTGAGGAGCATCACAAGTTTGAGGTCAGGCTCATCAACTCAGTGAGAACTTGGTGGTAAAACAGCTCTGGGTTCAATTCCCAGTTCCAAAAAAAAAAGTCAGACCAAGCTTGCTTAGCATCATCACTAAAGATCATTGTCAGGGAAACCATTGTTTTCCCAACTTTTCAAGCTGCTTCTACTTTTAGTTGAGGAAACGGAATCCTTTAGTTTTCCTGTTCTCTGGACCAAATGGACAAGGTGATGATTTCCTGCCTGCTTGTTTTCTTTTTTTTAATCTTTCTTTCATTTTCTTCATTTTTAAACCACTAAATTGTTTTCACCAAGGTGCTTGAACCCTACCAATCCAGTATTTTTTCCTTTTGTTTTCTCCACATTCTATATTAAGTAGAGCGCTCAGAAGCAGATAGCTAGAGTTAGATCCAGTCTTGGAGAATCATTCAGTTCAACACCCTCCCTGTAGCTTGAGGAGGAAAGAAAGACATTGACATTTACTGAACACATACTTCTTGGTAGGCACAGAACTTAAAGTGAGGCATTTTGCACAATTATAGTAAAATTTCCCTTTATCTGTGGGCACGTGTTCCAACCCACCCAGTGGATGCTTGAAACCACAGATAGTAAATGAACTCTATATATGCCATGCTTTTTCTATACATATATTACCTATGACAAAGTTTAATTTATAAATTAGGCATAGTAAGAGATTACCAATAAAAATTAATAATAAAACAGAACAATTATAGCAATATACTGCAGATCTTAGCAACCTCAGGATACTAAGGTTTCTTGTTCTTTTTTTTATTAAGTCAAGAACTTTTTATCTTCTCATGTAAAGGAAACACTTTATGGCTTCTCTTTGGCATATCCAAAAAGCCAACATCACTGTTCTTGAGATTTGGGGCCATTATTAAGAAAAATAGGGTTATTTTAACATAAGCACTGTCATATTGTGACAGTAAATGTGATAACAAAGAGGGCTACTAATGGGGATAAATGTACACAATATGGATATGGCGGGACAAAAGGATGATTCATGAAGGTGGAGCAGTAGTTTGGCGGTTACAGCACTTGCCTGGCATCTGTGAGGATGTGGGCTTGAACTCCAGCACCACGTATAGAACGTAGTGTTGGAGCAACAAAAGCCACATGAAAAACTAAATAGAGCGATTCTCTCTCATTATCCCTCTCTCTCTTAAAAATAAAAAAAGAGAAAGACAGAAAGGAACAACGCAAGATTTGATCACATTACTGAGAACAGCACACAATTCAAAACTTATAGATTATTTCTGGAATTTTCCATTTAGTGTTTTCAGAGTGCAGTTGACCACAGGTAACTGAAACTGCAGAAAGTGAAATCTCAGGAGGGGTGCACCATCATACCTCATTTAAACTCTACAATAGTTGTGTGAGATAGGTGTTGCTAAAATCATTAGACACAAAGAAATTAAGTGACCTATGCAAGATCACATAGCTAGTTAGTGACTTAACTGAGACTCAACCCCAAGCTTCTTTCAGGGTTTTCTCTACTATTCTGGCCCATTTTGGGCCTGCCAACCAGATCCAGTATTAGTTGAATGTAGGCTTAAGGCAAACAGTTCCAAGGCAGATGATGACACAGAAAATTGAACTGAAAGTTACATTATGACAATTATTATTAACATTTTATAGTTTAATAGAGAAATAAGGGGCAGACTGTCACATGCTATTGGATTAAGATGATTAGGAAAGCTTTTCTAAAAATAGAGAAATGGTTAACATTTTCAACAGAAAAGAGAAAATATCTTTTCTCAACAGGAAGAACTGGCTTAAATTCAAAGTAATTATATAACTGACTACTGTCAAGGAATTTTCTTAAGTAGGTAAGTGATATTTTCCCTATGACCCTTCTTCAATTTATTAAAAAAGTATAGTTAAGGGCTGGAGTGGTGGCTCAGTGGATATAGTGCTTGCCTTGGGTGCACAAGAATGAGTATTCAAACCCCAGCACCATGTAAACAACAAATGTTGGAGCAACAAAGCCACATGAAAAACTAAATAAAATTGATTCTTTTTTTTTTTAAAAGTATAGTTATATATAATAATGGGGTTTACTTTGACATATTCAAAAATGTGTATAGCATAGTTTGTTCCATTTCAATCCCTAGTATTTCTTCTTTCTCTCCTTCCTCCTGATCCCTTCCTTAATTTTTATACATGTACCTAGGTGTTATATTTCTATCTTGCTAAACAAAAAACTAGTCTGAAGCTTTCCTTAGACATTTTATATGCAGACTATTTTTGAGTATAAAATAGTTTAAGAATTTTTATAGATGATTATCTGATTCCTTGATTAGGAACCAGAGGATTTATAAGAACACTTATGAGATTCTGGTTGCATGAGGGGTAGGGGAGTAGGAAACAGAGAGAAATATAGCCATACAGATTGAGAAAAAGGTAGATGTATAACATATACTTGAAGACAGAAATATAGAGGTAGAGAAAAAGACAGATACATAGATATACTTGAAGACAATGAAACAGGCAAAAAGACAGGATTTGACAAACTGAGAGGCATTAATTAACTGTATTCTTGGTGTGATTAAAGAACATGTACTTTGGAGTCGATTTTGCATTCCATCTCTTAAATAAGCTGCTAAGGTCCTCCAAAGACCATGTACTTTTTATTCTGTACATTCAAGCTTTCCAAGGTTGTTTTCCTTCAATTGTCTACCATATACTTTCCAAATTCTTAGCAATGGTGCCCTTATACCATTAGTAACCTGCAGAAGGAGAACAATGCTTACCAAAATTAGGAGTTTCTTCAAGGCTCTTATTCAGTTTAGCTGATTTTATCTTAAGTATGCTTGGCTTCACTAATGATTCCCCTCCTACTATGGCCTTCAAAGACAGCAGCACTGGTAGGATCTGAGGGACACAATGAGTTTACCCCAGTTCTACTCAGAGAGGACACCTTTGAAACCACCAGAGAAGTGACTCCAGTGTTTCTCATATCACATTCACTTTTTATAAGGATGCAGGGGTGCTTATAAAAAATGTCTTCTAAATCAGAATCTCTGAGCCTAGAGCCTAGGAATATGCATCTTAAACAAGCTCCCAGATGATTCTGATACACAGTAGCACTTGAACACTTCTGTCCTCTACTATAGGAAATAGCCAGCAATCTTCATGCATGAAAGATTTGCTTTCATTCCTACAAAACGGATCTGTGTGTGCTGAGGAGGAAAGCAACAGGGAGAAGGAATAGGGTACTGGTGAGCCATCAAAGGACATTCCCTGACCTGATCAAAACCACTTAGGGGACAAGTAGCCCAGCTAAACAAATTCTGAGGAGCTTTTTATTCAGTGAGCCCAAGGTTCCCAGCAGCATAGAGAACTGGGAAACTCAGCCAGAGTACCCCTCCTGCTGTTAGGCTTGCAGATGGGCGGGAGGACAAGAAGACACTAATATGGAGGTGTCAAGAGACAAAGTACCATATCCCCGCCACTCAAAGTCATTCTTAGCTACCGAAGTGTGCCATCCACGCTAAAAGAGCAAGTAGGAAATGGTTTGCTGCTCATGCTTCGAATTACATACTGCCCAGGATTTTGGGGAGGTAATGACTGGGTAGCAGGGCCTTACTGGCAGGTCTCACTCAGTCTGTCAGCAGCACCAGAAACCTCTTCCATAGTAGTCTTAAGATAGATGCAGCAGGTTTTAATTCAGTAAGTAATTTGGCAAATATCTTGTCTGACCAAAATCCAAATTTTATTAAGGGAAGAAATTTTATTAAGGAAGTCACTGTGGTGAGAATACTAAGCCTCCAGGTTTTTAAATTTAAGTATTGAACTTACCTCTTGAAACAACAGCTTTCTGCCTAATTGCAATCAAGATGGAGTAACAGAGGTATTGCTGGTCTAAGGGAAAAACAGTAGTGAGAATATGGACTATGGAGTCAGAATGCCTTGGATTGACTCCTGGCTCCTTTGCTTCCTGTGTGACGCTGGCTAGCTATTTCACCTCTCCATGCCTCTGTTTCCTTACCTGTAAAATGAGAATTTGAGTTGGTACCTCCACATGAAGTAAGGTAAAGTCTGCAAAGGACTTAGATCACAATCACTCCCAAATATATATATATATATTTGCTACTGTTATTCTTAGTTTCTCTGCCTAGGGCTGCCTCACAACAAATACCAAAGACGGGTCTGAGAGTTGAATGGGGAACAGAATCTTTGTGGCTTATGATGTTCTTTCAAGATTGGCAGTGGCTCTTTTGATTAAAATGCAGTCTTCCCTTCTTCCATAATTCCTACTGAGGGTACTGCTGGGCCACAGTTCAAGCATCTTCTGTTGGGGCAGCAGGTTTTCAGGTTCTCTTTTGAGAGTCTTTTAAGTGAAAAAGAGGTAGGGATAGAGAATAACCACCTATTTTGTGTCATTCATCTAAGAGTAAATAATGTACACTAAATTATTTACTGGTAGGACTTCTCAGGGCAAGATTTAAAATAAATTCTGTTAAAGAATTTAGCCCATTCTTGGGTGCAAAATGGAATTTTCTTAACCAGGATTAAATCACACTTCCCGAGTCTGACAGCGTTTCCAGGGATAGTGTCAAGCAGGCTTCAGTGCCACTCGGTCCTTTGTTGCTCATGAATCCTACCTCCACTGGCTATCTAACCCCATTCAGCATTCTCTGCCAGCCCACCAGGGTGTGAGTCTCTGAAATTGAGAGCTGGGTCTGAAAACAAAACCAGGCCCCTTTTGATTGGGGGAAATGTTGGCAATGGAAAGGCATGAAAGAGAACTCACATTTGACAGACACAAATTTCAAATTTAATGTTAACGATAGCAAGTGTGTTAAAATCCAAGCTGTAATTCTAAAAACTACCACCAACTTGTTACTCTGGGTTGTCTCATCTCTATGTCTTTATTATGAATTTCATTCATGAATTCAAGTTATGTCCTGAGCAGAAGGACAGCACAGTATAATGATTAGACTGTTATGGTAGTCTCAGGCGTCCGGGTTTGAATCTAGTCTCTGCTGACTAGTCAAACTTTGGGCAAGTAAATTTCCTTTATTATGCCCCCACACCCATTTTCTTATTTGCAAGATGGAAATAAAAATGGCAGGTTAACTAACTCACTGAATTGCTAATTAGTATGTGAAAGGTATTCTAGTGGTACTTAGCATTTTTCTTGGCACTGGGGCGTGGGAAGATGAGTTTAGTCATCAGGGAGCTTACAATCTAGAAATGTGGTACTGCATTCAACCCCTATCATGTGCTTTGCACAAAAGTTTCAAGGGAAGCCTGCAGAAATTGTTCCTTCACTGCAGAATGTCAAGACCTGCTGGGCAGCTTAATATCACAACACCTCAGAAAACACATGATTTTAATATAAATATGAACAAAAGTTAAATTTTCTCTTCTTCCATTCTGAGTCTTTTAAAAAGCATGCAATGGAGAGAAAAGCTTTAGGGTTTAAATAAATAGAAAAAAACAGGCTTTCCTTGTTTCATGTGATCATTTATAAAAACTTAGAAGTGTATGCTCACCACTGAAATGCCTAATAATGCTCTGCTATGAGGGGCGCAGAGTGCTAAGTCCAATAAATGTAACTTTTGGACAATATATAAATAGGAAAGGTTGAGAGAAGAACAGCATGGCTATAAAAGCCATAAAATCTATCCCATTTTCTTCTTCTTCCACCCTACAAGAAAAAGTATACACTAACCTTTCTTGTTCACTGTTTTTAGACCCTTAATTTAAAATCCAAAAGTTCTTAAAACATCCTATAAAAACAGACTACAAAGAAAGAGCTCATTCCAGGAATCAAATTTCCTCTGTCCCAGGTAATTTAAGGCAAAAGAAGGATGCCTTAAAAAACTCAAAGAAAACAGAGACATGATTTCAAATTTAAAAACCTCCAGCTAAGTATTCAATTAAGTATGTAGTTTTGTTAGATTTTGTTTTGTGGGGGATAAAAAAAGTGGGGCTTCATATGCTTTATTTATTTTTTGTTTTTGTTTTTGAAAGAGAGAGGGAGGGAGACAGAAAGAATCAATTTTATTTATTTTTCCATCTGGCCTTTGTTTCTCTGATACTTAGTTTTATATGTGGTTCTGGGGCTTGAACCGGGGTCCTTGGGTGTGCCAGGCAAGCGCTCCAACCGCTGAGCCACCGCTTCAGCCCCTTATGTGCTTTACTTAAATGGTTATACATACTTATGAACGAGACAGAATAATCTATGCAGCATGTTGATATTCTTGAAAGCATGTGGCCCCACATGTCCCAACACATTGACTTACTTCCTCTGTCCCCCTTTTTCCTCCTGCTCTCTCTTTCAGTGAAAAGTCAAAACTCTGAGTGATACTATACCCAGGCTTCTTCACCTTGCCAGGGGATTTCCTTTCCAGCTTCCCCTGGGGAACTGGTCCAGCTCTTCTTACTGGTCAAGTCCATTTCTCCTTTGGCTCCAATTGCTATTCCCAGGCTGAATTCTCTATGGTAAGTCTGTAATCCTGCTGGGGGAAGGGCCTCTGGCAGAGCTGGCACCTGAAATCTTATTAACTTTAGAAAATAGTCTCCCTATCTGATTTACTCCTCTTTTCCCCTTCTCACCCAAACTCTACCCATTTTAGTCTGAAAGCCTCCTCAAACTGCACCCTACTCCTGACCTCCAATGTCCCTACCTGGTGTGGAACCCATCTCCCCTCTCACTTGGCTCACCCAAACCTCCTACCAGCTTTCCCAGTCTCATCCTGTCCTCTGTTTCACCCTCCACAGTGCTGCTACATGACTTTTTTCAAAAATGCAAATCTGGTCATGTCATCATTTATCTTTTTTCTTTTTCCATTTAAAGATGTATTTACCTGAAAGTAATTGAACTTGCAGAAAAGTTGCACAGAAGGGAAAACCACAGTATACCCTTTATGCAGATTTACCTATTTTTTAACATTAATCTATTTGCAATCTCCTTTTTCTCTCTCCACACTCATAATCAAAAAATACACATTCATTCCTGAATATTGGAGAATATATGTCACACATCATGCACTTTTCATTTGAATATTTCATTGTGCATTGCATGCTTAATTATCCCCTTTAGTAAATTTAATATTGGCATAAAACCTTTAACTACTTTCTTATCCATATTTCATTCTTTATCAATTTACCTAGTAGTATTTTTTTATTTCAAATTTCCATTACAGAATCCAGTCTAGAATCATGTTATTACATTTAGCTGTCATGTATCTTTAGTCTCCTTTAATCTGGCAATTTCTAACCCAACTTTTTAAAATATGGCCATTTCTTTTTATTTATTTAAAAAATAAAATGGTGCATTATTTCTTTTCAGTGGCTTCTTGCTGCCTCCAAAATAAGGCTCAAATACTCTGAATTAAAAGTTCTTTTCGAATATTATCTACACTGTTGTTCTTCATTATTGTGATTTCTGGCTCACGTGACTCATTTTCTAAGTGATAGAGAAACTCGTAAGCATTGTTCCAATGAACAGAACAACAATAAATGTGAGGAATCAAGAAACAAATTCTCATGTAATAATATGTTTGTAGGCATGTATTTGGTGACCATTCAGGTACAACCAGTTTTGTAGTTTCAAAGCAGACTTAATTGTTCCAAATGCTTTCTTTGTTCAAATTAATGAGTTTTGAAACACATGAGTCAGGATTAGTAATGAATTGGCCAGTATGAATTAATTCAACCCATGTTTACTGGAAATCAAAAACTTTAGGCCCAGTATTCTCACATTCAAATCAAAACAAAACTAGAGTAAGGAGGGGAAAAAATGAGCAAACTGGGGGTTCAGAAAGAGAAGAAAGGGCAACAAAGATATAACAGGCTGACTGAATGATCAACTCCTGCTTAGCCTGATCCTGATCAAAGAATAGCAATCCCTTGTGTATGTATAACACATTTTTCTTTTTCTATTGTTGACAGACAACTAGGCTGGTTCCATAACTTGGCTACTGTGAACTGCGCTGCTATTGTTATGAATGTATGACTATCGTGTGCTGATTTTAGTTCTTTTCGAAAAAATACCAAGCAGTGACATAGCTGGGAGCAGCGCATCCTTTGAGGAATCCCCATATTGCTTTCCAAAGTGGTTATGCTAATGTGCATTTCCACCAATAATGTATAATTGTACCTTGCCCCATTTTTGCCAGCATTAATTTTTATTTGTATTTTTGATGACTGTCATCTTTCTAGTTCTGTGAAGAACATCACTGATACTTTTGATGGGAACTGCACTGAATCTGTAGATTAGTTTTGACAATATGGCCATTTTGACAATATTAATTCTACCTATCCATGAACAAGGGAGGTCTATC
Organism: Aplodontia rufa; assembly: GCA_004027875.1. Taxonomy (NCBI): domain Eukaryota; kingdom Metazoa; phylum Chordata; class Mammalia; order Rodentia; family Aplodontiidae; genus Aplodontia; species Aplodontia rufa. Next base: position 31,943 of record PVKS010010960.1, read on the forward strand.
TTCTGAGGCCTTCAACTTCTTTCACTAGCATTCTATAATCTTCATTGCAGAGGTCTTTCATCAGATTATTCCCAAGGACTTTATTTTATTTTTTAAGCTACTGTGAATAGTCTAAATTTTCTTGATTTTTCATCTCAGTAGATTAATTCCTGGAATATAGGAAAACTATTGATTTTCTTATGTTAATCTTGTATCCTGAAACTTTGCTGGATTTATTCACCAGACCAAGAAGTCTTCTGGTGGAGTTTTTTGAGTTTTCTAAGTATAGGATCATGTCCTTGATTTCTTTCCCTATTTGTATTCTTTCAATTTCCTTTTCTTATCTGACAGCTCTGGCTAGAGTTTCAAGAACTATATTGAATAGGAGACACACTCATGGTTTTATAGTCTCTCATTTCTTTATAGTCTTTAACTAGCATATTTATTTTGCTTACTACAATAATTATTAAATAAGTTAACATTTAAGAGTCCCTGTTTCCCTGAAAGAAAAAGAATTTCCAGATCCCAGGAAGTGAGTGCAGACTCTCTTCTCAGACTTCTCATGTCTTTCTCTAAGCGGAAAGCATGGCTTGCCTGATTAGTGAGTTCAGGAAAATGAATTGAGGATGCTCAGCTCAGTCAGCCCCTATAAGCTCCCCCATCTTTTTTCTTTTTTTTTTAAGTTCAGCTTGACTGTTTTCAATGTGCACCCATCCTTTACATCCTGACAGGAGTGCTGAACAGAGAAGAACAGGGGAAGGCCTGCAGTATAATTTGGGAGAGAAATATTAGTAAGTCTATGATGTTGGAACACATAAGCTACATCCTCCAATTTGGCTTTTATCAGTTGGTAAAGTTAATAATTCGATTTCTATGTTTTATTTCTGAATTGGTAGTGAATATAAGAGGGAAAGACAGAGGTTAATAGTCTCCCTAAAAGTCAAATAGAAAGTACAAATATAGACATTCAATAAACATTTGTAAAATGAATGAATTAGTTCGTCTAAGGCCATACAGTCAATCAGTAACAAAGGAGGGCCTTTGATCCATGTGTAACAGAAAAGTCCATAGCTTTCTAAAATTCCATTTCAGTGCTTTGTGTATGACGTTCTATTTCTAGGCTTCAAAATTCAAGCTTCAATATGGTTGCCAGGAAATTGGAAACAATGTTTGATGTGGGTATTAAGTACCTTAAAAACACATGTATGCCTAAGAACTTTGATGACAATCTGTCTACAACAGTGATGATTCCAGTATGTCTGTTTGTCAGCCACCTCATGCACCAATACTGACGGCCCTGTAGGGTCCATGAAGAAGGACTTAGGTGTGGAGAAGTAGTAGAAGTGGCCCCAGCAGCAGCACGCAACAGATCGGGAGGAGGAAAGCAGGCAGCCCAGCAGCCTGCTTTCAATCGTGTGGGAACTCAGCAGGACCCTGTTCTAACTGAGCTCATATAGTTTTTTAAGAGTATGTGGTGGAACTCAGGATTTTGTGTTCACAAATACCACATAAAAAAACAGCATCTTTGCCTTCCAAGCAGTTTTTTTTCCCCTGCATAAAGGCTGGGCTTAGTCCTTATTTCCCCTCAATAGAGTGGCACACAAAGAATTCTCTGACACACTGCACCCACTGCAGATGAAAGCGCTTAAGTGTGAGTGAAAGCAACAATGTTTAGAGTGACATTTACTAGCTGAGAACAGTGAAATCAGAGCGTTCCAGTTCACAGAGATTAAATGTCAGGCTTTAAACATTTAGCAGAGTATTAGCTATGGAAGTTTTAAAAATTTAGGATTCAGTTTTATATTGCAAACAGCACTTAAAGCATAAAAGACTTTTTTAAAGCAAGGAAAGGATTCAAACAGGATGAGTAAGAATATATATTTTTCAACTGAAAGTGACTGAACTGCAGGACAGTTACCGAAGCTGCTCAACAGCACCAGAGGTGCTTGCTGCTCTCCACCCCAGATGAAGAAGGGAAAAGAGCATTCCTACACTTAACATTTTGGAAGACAGAAGTCAAAATCTAAACACAGATGTTTCTAGACGTATAATTTTCCACAGCGGGCATGGACTTTAAAGGTGTTTCCTTTTTTAAATTTTTTAAAAACATTGTGACTTCAGAATGTACCAAAAAAGTTAGAGGTAAAATACATCATTTTTTCTTTCAAGAATATTTTCCATGGATAAATTCACCTTTGACCAATTTGGCTATAATTTCCAAACGTAACATTCACTTCTGTGACTCAGTCATAAAATCTCAGATTTTGATAATGTTCCTTCCTTTACCATTGTACCTTTTCTGTTATGCTTACTGTGAGGTGCTGGATGGATACAAAATTAATGATGATGGTTAACATTTCAAACTTTGCTTTAAACATCTTATAAGTGACATACTCACTCAAGATCTTTACAAGGTAGTTTACTATTATCTCCACTTTACAGATAAGAAAATTGGTGCCTTAAGAGAACTTTTTCCATGACCACAGGACTACTAAATTATGTGGAATTTAAACTCCAGCCATTGAATACAAAGCGCGAACAATTACCTTCTACTCAAGAAACTCTAAGTCTAACAGAGACAACAGGCATATGAAGAAATAAAGATTAAAGAAATGCCATGAAAAAGATAAGAAAAGAGACACACTGAAGTAACTGAGGCCTGGGAAGACCTTACGGAGAGGTTTAAGCTAGGTTTCCATGCATGTATAAAAGGCAACAATTATTCTAACTGCATATAGCAAAGTTTGGAGGGCTTACCATGTCCATGCAATACTCAGAGTTCAGTTAGTTTTTGAAAGGAGAGGGACTGTAGGCAGGGAAAAAAGGCCAGTCAGACAGCTCAGGTGAAGATTAAAATGGAGGTGAGAACAGGGAAATGGAGAAGCCAGAGTCCAGGAAGGTTTCCAAGTCAGAGCAAAATGGTCTGATGACCCACTGGACGTAAGTAGTGAGGGAGATGAATCTGTAGTTGTTAGTTATTTTTTTAGAATACTATACAGTTTAAGATTGAGAATTAAGGAGATAAACAGATTGGGAGAGGGGGTAGGAAAACAGAACGGTGACACCTTAGTTTAGAAAACTGAGTATGAGATACTTAAGAAGGCCCTGGGCATACTCTCCATTGCATTCTCTACTTTAACAAACACTGAGTACCTCTTGTATCAAGTACTAAGGAAATCAAAATAGGATTGAAACTGGGTCCTGCCCTCCTGGAATTCATGTACTCTGAATTCAATTGTGGCACCACATAGGGGAACTTATAGGAGCAACTCTGGTTGTTATGGTGACTGAGAGGTGCTACTTGCACTTAGTGGAAAGGTGCAAGGGGGGATATGGTCATTCTGCAAAACTTGGGACTAATATAACAAAGCACTGTTCTAAAATGTCCTACTGGATATCTGTGTATATTTGTAATTGTCTTAGACTATAATTTAATTATGTTTTACCTAGAAAGATAAAAAATTTGGGGCATGTTTTATGTGTATATTGAATTGCTTTAGAGCCTCCATGGACACTGACAGAAGATCGTAAACTTGGTTTTGTTTGGAAATTTCCAAGAACTATTCACTATTTAAGACCATTACATCATGGGCATGAAAGTACTCAGTTTCTGAGTTATCAATACAGGTATGGTTCAGTCTGAATTGTAGCCATGACACTAATAGTAGTTCTACATTGAGAATCTACTTATTATGTCACTTGCTGTCATAGAAAGTACCTGGGGTATTGCAAAACATGTAATTTTGATTACGATTACTTTCTTTTTATTTTTCCTCTATTACAATTGGAGTATTGTATTGCATTTCTGGAATTATGTGCAAAGGCTGTTTCCATTGACTGTGAACTTAATTTTAGGATAGGAAAGGGTGTGTATATAAAAGGATACATTGGGTTTGAAAGGTTTGAAAGTGAGAGATAGACATATGTAAATGGAACTGAATACAAGGCAACTCAATGGAAGTACTTCAGAGAGGTAAAAATTACAAAGGGAAGGTTATTTTTGTTGTTGTTACTGGGGATTGAACTCAGAGGTGCTTACCATGAAATCACACCCACAACCCCCACTCCTTTTAGACATAAGGTCTTGCTAAGTTGCTTAAGGCCTCATTAAGTTGCTGAGGCCGGCTTTGAACTTGCAATCCTCCTGCCTCTACCTCCTGAGTCTCTAGGATCACAGGTGTGTACCAGACACCTGGCTTCACATATACAAGTTTAACAAGAGTTGTCTGTATTCCTCCTCCCTCTATCTATATTATAGCTGGCATTGCTAAACCTTTATAATATTGCCAAAGTCTCTGATAATCTGTGTAATCTTCACTGTCAAAGGGAAGGCTATTAACTGTAACACGGTAAACAGAAAAGGTAACTGGCCATGGGAAATCTAGGAAGGCCCATGGAAGAAGGATGATAGGAACAGGTTCCGACTGAACTCTCTGCTAGGTAACTGGAGAATGTGTGGCTTAGTACCTGTCTTGGCCCACTCATTTTGACATGCCTTTCATTTGTCTCATGTTCTTTTAGATGCTCTTGCTCTATCTCCCCGGCAAAGGCTCTTACTTTGCAAGGCTCTGATGGGCACAATACGACAAGTCCTAACCTCTCTGGTGTCTCTTCCAGAATCTGAAAACTGTGGCTCTGTAACACTTTCTGGTTAATCTTTTCTTCTTTAGGCTAAATCTCTCTACTTCCTCCAACTGTTTCTCATATAATTTGGTTTCATATTCCCTCACCATCTGGGCCATTTTTCTCTGAACATGCTCCAATTTTTCAATGGCCCTTTAAAAGTCTGGTGCCCAGAACCAAATGTGGTTTCAGAACAAAAATACATAACTATATTTCCTAATAGTCCCCAAGCAGAAAAACATTATTCTTCTACACAGACAGTGAGATCAGGATGTGGGAGGATCTGATTTAATATTCATTTTATCTCTAGTACTGAAAAATTTCCTTTTTTGTTTAAGTTCTATTTTAATTTTGAACACTTGGAATTTGACTTCTGGTCTCAAAGAGTTTTTTTTTCCTCTCTCTCTTTTGTTTTGAGGATTAAATGGAAAAAAATGTGGGTCTGGCTAACAAATACTAACAATTATTTTTACTTGCCAATGGCATCTGTCCACCACCATCCTATAGTTGTTTCCTGTCTGAAGGCACTTTTCTCCTAACAGATTCTGTCCTACCTACCCATGTCCCAAGTCACTCTAACCAAGTTTGGCAGAGACACTGGTCTTTCCAGGGGTTTGGTCTATAAAATATAATAAATATTTTTGCCTTAAGCCTGAATGTAGCACGAGTATAGAAAGCCCCTGTATTCCTATGTGCCTAGTAAACCTCAGCTTCAGCCCTAACCTGCCTAATTCTTCAAAGCTTCTGATTTTTCATCTCATTTTAGTCTAAGACTTGAAGGAACTTGACTACTTCTTGCCAACATTTTGTCCACAGTGGCTAAAACAGTATTACTTCATCTCAATGTGCAAGTGGGGCTCTTAAAATACAATCTAGCATTCACTAGTCTGAACCTTTGGAAGTTATCTCAAACCTCTGCATAAGGAGAGGACTCTGGCACAAATACTAGCTTGCTATCTACCTTGAATGCAATGACTTCAATAAGTAGGAAACAGGTAAGCCATGGAAACCTAACAATTTTATATCATATCTTCCAGCTACCCAAGTTTCAATAATACTTTTGTAGCCCAACAAACCAACTCCAATGTAAACTACATGAGAGCAGGGACCTACGTGTATTTTGTTAGCTGATGTTTCCCTCATCCTTAGAAAAGTGCCCAGCACACAAAAGATACTCAACAAACACTTGCTAAATGAATTAATGAAATGACTTGGTGTGGTAGATATCCACCTTTGTTTTGCCCAGTATTCCCTTATTCTGAGAATTGCCTACCTCTTCCATAGTCTATGTTATTCTGTTGGAGCTGCCAGTCATGAGATGGAACAAGCTAGCAAATGGTGTCCTGAGTCTAGGGGGGGGGTCATGAATATGCAAATCCGTAACACCTGGCTTCCCAATAGTAAGCAAGTATCTGTACTTCTTCCTATGGAATTGAAAGCGCAAGGTCGGGAGCTTTGATAAACATATGAGTGGTACATTCCGTAGGCAGCTCACTCAGGCTAAACTTCATGTATGTGAGCATTCATCACAAAACCAAGGCCAACAGGATATAAAATGAACTCTAGGGAGATAAGCACATGTTTCTACTATTAACTTTCATAACTAATCAAATATAAGCATTAGAAATTATCTTCAAATAAATTTGAGATGAAACCTTAAAACTTCTGATAGATGAAATATACTTTCTATAATGCCAGTTTTAAGATGATAATGTTGTTTAGGGATTCTCAGAAAAAAATTTAATCTGTGGAATATGAAAAAAAAAAATTCCTGCTGGGTGTGATGGTGCACACCTGTAATCCCAGCAACTCTGGAGGCTGAGGCAGGAGGATCACAAGTTCAAGACCAGCCTCAGCAAATTAGGGAGGCCCTAAGCAAATCAGGGAGACCCCATCTCAAAATAAAAAATTTAAAGGGTTGGGAACATAGCTCAGTCGTTAAGTACTCCTGGGTTCAATCCCCAGTAACTCACTCCCAAATCCCATATATTGAATTAGAATAATCTAACAAATGAAGGGCAGGAAAACAATGATTTTAAAATTACAGTAAAATATACTATAATACAAATTTACCCATTTGTGTGTATAATAATTCAGTGGCATTAAGTTCATTGACAACATTGTATAACCAACAGCACTACTCGTTTCCAAAATTTTTCCATTATTCCAAACATTCTATACATATTAATTAAGAACTTCCCATATCCTTATTTCCTCAGCTTCTGGTAAACTGTAGTCAACTTTCCATCTCTATGAATTTATCTATTCTAGGTACTTCAAATAAGGGGCTTATTTCATTTAGTACAGTGTTTTCAAGGTCCCATACTGTAGTATTTTTCTATTTCATTTTTTATGGCTGGACAATACTCTGTTGATGCATTTTGTTTATTCACTCATCTGTAGATGGGTAAGTGTGTTGTATTCTCCCTCTTGGCTTCTGTGTATTATGATGCTGTGAACTTGCATATAAGCATCTGCTGGAGTCTCTATTTTCAATTATTTGGGGCACATACCTAGAAGTAAGGCTGCTGGATCATACAGCAGTTCGATGTTCAACTTTTTGAGAAACCTACATAAGGTTTCTGAAGAAGACTTATAACACAAAAACTGATATAGGAACTATATACAGCAAAAAAAATTGTTATTCTTTGCTTGACATTTCACTTATCATTAATGGAGAGAGAAAGACTGTTTTAATATGTAGAATACAGAATATATCATTTCCTGTAGTGGAGGAGGGAGAAATTTCTAAGTAACAACATATCCTCAAGAAAGAAATCATGGGGATGATGGCTCAACAGTTACAGTGCTTCCCTGGCATGCACAAGGATGCAGGTTTGAATCCCACCACCATGTACACGAAGTATCAGAGCAAGGAAGGTCACATGAAAAACTAAATAAAACTGATTCTCTCTCCAAAAAAAAAAAAAAAAAAAAAAAAAGATTTCACAATAACTGCACCCAGAGGGAATGTAAACAGTAGGATTTTGACAAACACAAGACATGGTCTTCTTTAGAAAAGTCAGTTTTATTTAGAAATAAAGTAAGAATGAATCCTATTATTTGATCATACAAATGCAATCTCTGTATGTAAGATAATCAGTATTCTTTAACATTAAGGAACTGTTATAGATTGGAGGAGACTAAGGAGACCTGATAATTAAATGCAATGTAAATCCTAAATTGGATCTGGAAAACAAAAAGGACAACAGTGAAAAAATTGGTAAAATTGGAATAAAGTCTGTAATTTGCTTAATAGTATTGGATCGGCATTAATACCTTGGTTTGATAACTATATTATGGTTATATAAGAAGTTAACATTGATGGAAGTTAAGTGAAAGGAATTCTTTACTATTTTTACAACTTGTGTGTAAGTTTAAAGTGCTTTCAAAATAAAAAGCTAAAAAACTTAATAGTCCCTTAATTTTAAAAGGCATCTGAAATTATTAGCTCAAATAATTAGAAAGAGCAATAATAAATTTGAAGTTGTAAGTCTGATCTTTGATTGAGTCACCAACATTCACAGAAGAATACATTAGATTTTTATGTTACTACTTCTAATAACCATTTCTCTCCTGCACTCCTGATTGTCACACTGGCCAGTATTTCCTCCTAGATCCATTATCACAATGTTTTCTCATCTTCCAGCACAGACGTTTTACATAGGAAGGCTCTTTCCAATATTTATATCTTCTCAAATAATTATCCTCTTCAACTGTTGCCAAATCATGTTTGTAGTTCAGATTGTTCTGTGTTCTGATATTATATCCACTGGTTTACTGCATATGCTAACTTCTAAAAGCAGTTTTAGTTTGACTCGTTTGCCCAAATCAGAAACACAGGACTCAGCTTAGACTTATCCTCAACCACCCTTACTCTCAAGCAATATCTTGGTCTATACGGTAGTATAAAATACAATATAACTGTTCATTAAAGTATAAAATAGAAATTCAGTCATCTTTATTATTGATAGACACAGTGACAGTATCAATAATAAAAGATAAAAATCTTATTTTGGCCTAAATGCTGAGAGATTAAACCAGTTACAGGTGAATTCAGGACATTTTGATGGTATAAATGCCCTTTTTAATTTATTTCAAAATGAAAGAAACAAGCTATTATATTCTCATATTTCTAGTAACTATGTGACTACTCATTTGTGTATTATGGATTTAGAAAATACCACAAGGACGAGTTAGATTTTTCTTTTTCTTGTTTTCTTTTCTTTCTTTCTTTTTTTTTTTTCTGCCATAAATTCTCCAAAGAAAAGAGAGTTTTCCTTGTCTGAAAGGGGAAAAATATCAGAATACCCTTCCATATTTAGTAAAGCATTTTACAAATTTGGAAGATAAAATTCCAATTCCAACAGGGCTTAGCAGAAATAAAAACAAGTAAAGTTCTTCCTTATATAAACAAAGGTATCAAATAAAGTCAGGAGAAACTGTTCTGACCATATATTTAGTCTGTATGTGTGCTTATTTAGTTGCATTATGATCTGGAAGTTAACTCCAAAGACAGAAAAAAAAAAGAGAGAGAGAGAGAGAGAGACAGAGAGAGAGAGAGACAGAGAGAAAGGTGGGGAGTAGGATGTGGTGATCCACGTCTAAATTAGAAAAGAAACCAGATTATAATTACTTCTTGCTATGGACTGAATAATTGTGTGCTGTACCCCTGGTCCCCTAATTCATGTGTTGAAATCTTGATCTCTAAGGTGATGAGGTTTTGGGAGATGACTGAATCATCAGGGGCAGAAACCTTAGGAGTGGGGGTATGTGCTTATATAAGAAAGACCCCCAGACAATGTCCTGAGACTTCTCACCCTTCCACCATGTGAGGAGACAATGTATGAACGCACAAGTAGGCCTTTACTGGACACCAAATTGACCAGCCCCTTGATCTTAGACTTCCCAGTCTCTAAAACTGTGCAAGATATATTTTTATTATTTATAAGTATCCAGGTTATAGTATTTTGTTATTGTAGCCTAAATGGACTTAGACATACCTACATAAAACAGGATTAAGATTCTTTTTTATTCTTTATTATTGAAATACATAAATTAAATTTGATTGATATGTGATTTAATCTTCATTTTTAATGACCAAAAGTGATGAAAAGTAAAAATTTACAACATTTAACCACATTTACTTAATTATTATTTTATCATATGGACTTCCATGTAAACATGATTTGGATGTTTTGATGAACTGACATGACAGTAACGCGAATTCTCTAGGGAAATAATACCAATCAACTCCATCAGAAGTGGAGTTGGAATCAAACTTTCCTGAATCATTTTACAATTGTTTTGTCTCATTTGAGCAAGTTACTGTAGTGGAGCTTGATAAGATTTTTGCTGCTTATTAAGTAATAATTAGCTCTCCACATTTGCTACTGAGAATTCCAGTGCCAGATCTGATAGTCAAGAAGGCTGTGTAAGTTCTGAGGTCCCCTAATCATGCAACCCTTGCAGGTTAGTCACATACTCTGTTGTCATACCTGGGCTCCCCTTGAAAACATGTATGCTCCGTGATCAAAGAGGCCAATTCCAGGCAGCCTTACTTTGGTGCAACTTCCTGGTACATCACCTAAGAATCAGTGAATTTAAAACTTCTAAAGTGGAAGGGGCCCTAAAAGACCAAGACTAGTATTACAGGAAAAGTTGTAATTTATGAGATATTATTCATACCTTTCTTGTATTTGCTCTGCTGAAGAAATAACAAAATAAACAAAAAACTTCAGAAGAATTTTTCCCTCCTCACAAATATTAGTGTTATATATATGTCTAAATATAGAATTGTCTCATTTTTCCAAGACAGGGTAATATATCATATCTGAATTTGCTGAAAAGCTATTATTTATCCACAATTGATCCTAACCCTCCATCTTTTATTTTTATTTTTTGGTACTGAGGATTGAACCCTGGGGCACTCAATCTCTGAGACACATCCCCAGCCCATTTTATATTTTATTTTGAGATAGGGTCTCACTAAGTTCCTGAGGCTGGCTTTGAACTTACAATCCTGCCTCAGCTCCCTGAGTGGCTGGGATTACAGGCTTGTGCAACCATGCCCAGCCTCTAACCTTCCATTTTATTTTTTAAGTTTCCTTTCTTTAAATAATAAAAATATAATAACCAGAACCTGGACATTCACAGCATTTTGCTAAAAACTAACATAAACAAATAATCCCCAAATCTACACTGGCTCTGAAGATAAAGAAAATCAAATAATTATTACTTCAGTGTTCCAAAATGAATTCTTTGGTTTAGTGAGGACTATACTCTAACTTGGATATTTTACTGTTTGCAGGTTCTCAGTGACATAAAATGCTTTGGCATGTATTTTTAGTTATGGGTTATTTTTATTTCATCAGCACTGCCTTTAAATTATTTTTCCTAATTAATAAAACCCCCTCCAACATCTCCAAATTTATGATTCTCTAACTGAATTATGTAATTCTACTATGAAGCAATAATATAGTTTACTTTACCCTTTATCCAACTTACCATTTTGTTTTTGGAGTCATTCTCAGAAATACAAATTGGCTATTACCAAACAAGTTTTAATTACTCCCCAGAGTCTGTGGGAGCCTGGGCTTTCAGCATTGTTCACCATTTGGCTATGAAACAGGCTTCCTCTTCTGGTGCCTGCTCTATTACTGATTTAAAAACTGACTTAAAGGGCTATTTCTTCTGGGCCCTTTCAGTGTAATCTGCTATTCCTGCCTTCTGGAACTATTCTATCAGAAATCCTGAAGCCTCATGTCACATTTTTCTTTTTTTTTTCTTCCCTACGTTCTTTATTATGTAGTTTATGAGACTAGTACAGTGGGATAGTGTCTCATTAACCTTCTCTCACCTCCAAAAGCAGGTTTAGGATTTAAAACACCTCCAAAGAAACATCCTGAGGTTTCTGTGTGGAATGCTGAGGCAGAAGGACCCATTCCCAGTCTACAACACCTCTCCTTCAGTCTTAGACTTAGGTTGTATCTAGCCTATATTACAAACTCTTTAGCACAAATGCAATGTCTTAGTCATCTCCTTCTACCACGGTGCCCAGCTTAGGTCTCAGCCCATAGCAGTTACTCAATTTAAAATAAAAACAAAATTGCAAATAATTTATTTTTTTATAATTATGTGTAAATTTGTTTATAAATATTTTATTTGTGAACAAAAAGAGTTTGGAAGATAATAACTAATTCAAAAATAAGTAACTTCAAATGATATCTCTGATACCTATGTTTTATGATCCTAGAGAAATGGCATTAGAAAGTAATTCTTCATTGATAGTTTCAGGCCATTTTATAAAAATAAAAAATAGGGGCTAGAGCAGTGGCTCACTGGTTGGAATGCTTACCTGCTATGTGTGAGGTCCTGGGTTTGAACCCCAGCACCACATACACAACTGTCAGAGAAACAAAGCCCAATGAAGAAATAAATAAAGTTGATTCTCTCTTTCCTCTCTTTCTCTCTTTTAAAAAATAAAATAAAAAACAACTCAAAGAATAGCATTTTCTTTAAAAATTAAATGGCATTTTGGTGGAATGGTGACAGAGGAAGACCTGAATTCTGATGCTTAGTTTTGCTTTCTAAGCCTTTCAATCTGAAAAGAGCTTCACATAGTTTTAAACTTGCCATGAACTTAGAAAAGGGATGCCGCAAACCCCCACTCTTTGCTAACAAAAAGGGTACAGCACAGCAGCCTCATGGACAAGGAGGACGTCAGAGTAACGAAGGTGATCAAGGAGCCAGCCCAAGGGTCCTGCAAGTCCACGCACCTCTCAGTGGATCCAGGAGGGACTAAGAGGATGTTAGCTGAGGAGGAAACATTTAACTCAGAGGAAACACAATGCTTTGCTGAGGGCAGCTGGGACCAGGTGCTGCTAATTTCTGTTACGATATGTTGTAGTTCTTTTCAACCCAGTTATTAATCAAATAACTCTCTGAGCACCCAACACATTGCTAAGGTCTACATGGGACAATAATAAAGCCAGAAGACTTGGTTTGGATCTTGAGGTTCTCACAATCTAATTTGGGGAGGAAGAACATTTATAGAAGTTAAATAACCAAAGGATAATTAAAGGCTAAGTTGTAAAGTTCAAGAGTAGTTCACAGCAGGGAATGACAAGGATGCAGTAATGTCTCAAAAGAAGCCTTGAGAAAACAAGAAACTGAATTGTGGAACTAAGGTTGTTTGTCGATTAGGCACAAGCTGATGAGCCCCTTCTTGAGGAGAACAGGTTCAGAAGGATGTCTTTGAATGATGTGGCCCAGAAGGAGAGAGCTGGGAATCACTGGTAAATCTTGACACACTGCTTTTGGAAGGATTGGAGTCTGTGAAGAAAATACAACAAGAGGGCCAAAAAAAGAAAGAACAGAGGAGCAAATAATCCTTGGTTGATTTCATGCCTGAAGGGGCTCACTGTGGCATGAAAATCAACATGAAAACAGTCAGACATACCACATCATCCAAGCTGGCCACTGTGCAGACATTCCTTGGTCTAACTTTTAAATATTTATTAACTCCTTGTTAGTCACTATATTTTTAAAGAGAATATTTAACCTAATGATAAAGTAAAGAGCTCCCTGCTCTTTAGGTGGTGGGAGGGAGACCCAGGGGGATCTTTACTGACATATAGTTATGTTCATATGACTATGAAGTAGGTATGGTGGTTCCTGTTCTTCAGATGAGGAAAAGGAATTATGTGGAAACTAAACAGCTCTCCTAAGGTTGTCCAAATATTATAATGGAAGATTTAGGTTTTAAATTCTGATATGCATATGGCTCTAGGCCATTTCCTGTGTTCCATGTAGACAGTATATTCTTGATTACTCTTAGGGAGGAAAAAATGGATAATGCCTTATTTGTAGCATGGTCTAGAGTTGAGCCTGGAGCTGGGAATAAGAAGTGGCTTTTTTAGTCCATGTTTTGCTATTAGTCCTGAACAAGGCACTTCACTTCTCTTGATTCTATTATCTAAACTTAAAAAGATATAGGATTGAAACATTGCTAAGGTATCATCTGTATATACTTACGATTCCATGTGTATAAATGTATTCTCCATTAGGGAATGACCTATTATAACCATGTTAACAAAAACAGAAGAGGGTATAAGGATACACACTAAGTTTATATCTAGAAATCCACCAAAATACAAATAACCTAGTATACATATTAAATATGCTGCCATAACGGCAGTGGTAGTTCCCGGACTTTAAAGGATCCACCGACTGCAAGTTTGTCTTGCAACTATCTACATTAAGCCTACCACCTTCACTTACATGGCATGTTTTTAGTTCCCCATAGCATCTATCAGGCCTCTAAGCCAGACTTTCACACTGCTACTGTCCATTAAGGTCCTCATAAAAAGGCTTGAAGGATGGATGCAAACCCAGTCCAGTAAGGGAACCTACATAAATGAAACGGCCAGAGGTAAGAGACCACACTAGAGAGTGTCTCTCAAATGGGACAGTTTTAATCAGCCCTGGCTGGTATTTGAGCTGAATTCACCAGTCCTTCCAATTTTTCAAAAGGAGCCAGAAATATGGGTTTTTGTGGAGTATGAAATCCCACAACGAAGTATGTGGTTCAAATACTGACCAACTATATGAACGGGGCAAAACATGTCTGTTGACTGTGGCAAAGGATGATCAGAAATGGGTGAATAAAAATGAGAAGGTAGAGGGACACGATGAGCGTTAGTCCTGGAAAGAAAAAGGGCTCACTGGAGCGGAAAAAGAAAAGGCACTGGGAAAGACCCTGTCTGAACCTTTGAACAAAGCCCATCAGTCCATCAGTAAACCAAATGCTCTTGTACATTTAACTCCCATGCTGATAGTTTTTTTTTTTTTAATATCTATCTCTGTCCTATCGTTAACATTAAAAAAAGCCTTTAAAGAGTTGGACCCTACGATTGAACTAACACTTGAAGGAATGGGAAAAACAACCAAAAAGAATTGGTATGCTAGGGAAAAAAAGAAATGGGAAGGTTCCCAGAAGTCCTCAGGGGAAAAGAATCCCTACAGCACAGGATGATCCAGGCAGCAGGAAAGGAATGGAGGTAAACAGCTCAAACCCTTGGGCCTTTGTGAAGAAAACAAGGTGGGAGAAGAGACAATGAATACAGGCATTTCAACACAGATCCCAATGCGAAGGCAGGAGTGTGGGTGAGGACAAAAGAAAGAAGAGGGCCACTGAGTACATACAGGGCAGGGAAGGAGAAGCACGTCCTTGAATGACCCTTACGATGTGTACGTGAAAGGTGCTCTTTAAGTAAACCAGGAGGAAGTCCTATTTGACAGGTCTAAATATTTAATGAGTAATGAGGTACAGAAGCTCCAACGAGTTGGGCAGAGGGTGACTGTCAGTTATCCGTTCTGAATGGCACGGAATCAACTTCCCAGAAGGGGGAGTTGCCTGTTTAAAAGCAAGTATATCTGACATCTGTGCTCTTTCTACTTATTGTTCTTATAGAATAGGGAGAAGTTGTTAAGCTCAGAAAAGCTAACTGACCACTTTTGAGTTATCACACCTAATTATTGACAGAGCTGAGAGTAAACCCCGAATCCCTGATTACCAGAATGGCATCCCTTGCTCCCCACAATACCACAACTGAAGTATAATGGATGTAAACCAGAGAAAGAAATAGTTTGGAATTTTAAGAAAAGAGATGAAGCAAACACTCAGGGTGAATTCTCAATTAAGCCTATGTAAAGATGATGATCGGAAGACTGGAGTTTTGCCTTACAGAAATCTCACTTGATTCCCATACAGAGAGAAAGGAAATTCATCCCCTTACCCACCCTGTCCCCATATTTTCCTCAACCCCCATCCTATTCAAATTCTGTTCTATAACAGGATGATCAATGAGGCATTTCTTCCTCCCTGTGCTAATTCATAGACAACATGACTCCTTGAAAAACCAAAACAGGAAAGTTACTTAGAAATAATAAAGCAACAATAGATGGGGTCTCCTGAGCTCCAGGTGCTGCCTTCACTAACAAGACTCATCTACAAAATACTGTACTGAGTAAAAAAAATCTTTTGAAAAACTGCATTAGGAACTTTGGAGATGTGGACACAACTGATTTAAGTATGTAACACCTGTCTTTAGAGAAAAGTGATTATTTAGCCCACAAAAGCAAACCTGTTTCCACAGTCAGCCGTAAATATTTTTAAAAATTGCTTGTGTCAAAGATTTGTGTAAATGGCTTAAAAGTGAATTCAGGAAGACCAAGAATGCAAAATGGTATTTTGCTAACAAATGGAATTTGCTGTCCTTTGCAATTTTACAGCTGATTCTACTGCAAGATTTCATTCTTCACGGCAGAATATGAAAAGTTTATCATTGTAAACATATGAAACTTATAAATCTGGCATTCGTAAAAGAAATGATCAGTCACAGCATATTTTGCTATAATTCAAAGGCCCATCTTGCTACTTTTAAGACTGAATAGAATCAGTTCACACCTAAACTGTTTTCCAATCAGACCTTTTCACCCCTCTAAACAATAACATTACATCTTTTTCTTCAAACCATAGCAATATTTGAAATGTGTTAGATGTTTACTTATTCCTCTTAAAATCTATGGTAACCATCTCTAATTACAAAATCTGTTTGAAGAATATTACATGTTAGGCAAGTGCTCTACAACTGAGCTGTATCCTTATCCCTTTTTATTTTGAGACAAGATCTCCATAAATTGCCCAGAGTGGCCTTGAACTTGTAATCCTCCTGACTCAGTCTCCAGTGTAGCTGTTATTTTCAGGCATGTGCCACTGTGCCAGACGAAAATGGTTAACTTTATAGTACATGAATTTCACCTCAATAAAAAAATAAATAAATGAACTAAATCCACTGCACTCAGTTAAAGATGAATAAGAAACTTGCCATTTCCTTTTGATTGCTCTCAGAAAGGGAATATTTAATACTTTAGAAATGTGGTGTCAAAAAAATCCTTTGATGAATTCCAGGGATTAATTCAGAGGGAGCAAAAGTTAACCAAAAAGAAGTTATGCATTTCCCTCCCTTATTCTATTTTTCTGCCTTACCTAAATCTGTAAGCAGTCATTATCCAGCTTTAATTGCTTCAATGACTCCTCCTTTGTTATCTCCCTCCTTCCAACTTCTCTCCTCCAGTATATATTGAACTCCTTCCTACATGTCTAAACACTTGAACAGGTACCAGGATTGTCAAGATGAGTAAGACACCTTTCCTTTCCTTAAGGAGTTCACGGTCTGTATTCAAATTTTATAAATTTCCCACAATACTTCTATACTAACTAGTAATAAAATTTCCAAATCTTCAATGATCCCACTTCACCCTTCCTAAGCTATTCCATTGTATACGTAATTACTTATGCTGCTTGTACCCTCTTCTTTTTTTCCTTCAGATCAAAGGGAGATTTAAAAAATTCTAAGCCAAAACATCATTTTCCTGATTTTCAAATGCTAAACAAATACAGCTACTGCTTTATATAAACTTATAAAATTGGCACTGAAAGTCTATCAGCTGGACTGGTTCTACGTAGACTCATGCATTTCAGGTCATCTCAAAGGATTCTTTTCTTTTTACTGTTATTTATATATGAGATATTTCCCTCAAAGCTCATATATATGAGACAATACAAGAAAATTTAGAGGTGAAATAATTCAGTTCTGAGAACTTTAATCAGTGATGATTTCATCCCCTGATAGGGATTAACTGGGTGGTAACTGTAGGCAGGTAGGGTGTAGCTGAAGGAGGTAGGTAGATGAGGGAGTATCCATGGGGTTTATATTTTGTCCTTGGTGAGGGAAGCTCTCTTCCTTTGCTTCCTGGTGTCCTGTGTCCGGCTGTTTTTCTCTGCCACAGTATTCTGCTTTATGTCCAGCATGAAGCAATGATGTCAACCACATATTGACTGAAACTTCTGAAACCATGAGTGTCAAATAAACTTTTCCTCCTCTAAAATTTTCCACTAAAAGACCAAAATTCTTGTCCGGTCTTTTGGTCACAGCAGTGAAAAAGCTGACTAAAACACCCATCCTCTGTTCTTTCCTAGGCACCAGCACCTGACACAACCCTTGTCCAGAGGGCCATGTCTCTCCAAGTTCACTGCCTCTGACTACACATCAGTCCCTTCTTTAAAACCAGTTTTGTCTGTAATCTCAGTGGCTCAGGGGGCTGAGGTTGGGGGATCAGAAATTCAAAGCCAGCTTCAACAACTTAGCAAGGCCCGAAGCAACTTAGAAAGACCCTGTCTCAAATTAAAAAATAAAAATAAAAAGGGCTGGGGATGTGGCTCAGTGGTTAAGTGCTTCTGGGTTCAATCCCTGGAAGCAATAAATAAATAAATCAGTAAATAAAAATAAAAAGAGTTCTGTTTCCATCACACTTCCCTTTTTCTTATCCTCTTACAACTGATTCTTTTCCTTTCGCTTTCAGTTCTGTTTTCACTGTAGCCACACTATCCTTAGGAAAGCACACTAGCTTTCTCCTCAAAAGAGGCCCCACCAGGCCCAGATCTCACATGTGCCTGCTGCACTGGAGCAGTGACAACTCTCAGAGAATGACGCAAGCAAAGCCAAAACAGAGAGCAAAAATGGGAGGGAAAGCCACGCTGGCTTGAGCAGAGAGGAAACACGTAACGCTTGCCAAGTGGAAAAAAAGGATCAACTTCGAAAGACAATTCATTTTCAAGCTTCTAAGAGTCTCTGAAAAGGAAGAATAAAAGCAATTCAAAGCAATCTCTAGCTGACAATACACAGTCTAATTCTGACAGACTTTGTTCTAAGCTCTTTCAAGACGTGAGACAGAAGACATAATATTTAAATTAAATACCCCATGGATGGAAGCAGCTACAGGTTGTCATCCAGCCAATGTGTCAGTGGCACAGCTGGTAACTGCACCATGCGGCTGGGAAAATCAGTTTGTCTGTCATGAGAAACCAGACATTTGGGAAGATTTTCACATCAACTCACTTCTCACAGTGGACTCTGATCATTAGACTTGGTAAATGAACATATAATCCAGAGCTGGTTCTCCGGTTTCTGTATGAAGGTTACTAAATTTATGATGCATATATGAAGGGAAAAACACTGGGAAAGAGAAATACTGATATTAGCATTTTTTTTTAAAGAGAGAGGGACAATGAGAGAGAAAGAGAGAGAGAGAATCAACTTTATTTAATTTTTCATGTAGTTTTCGTTGCTCCAATACTCCACTGTGTATGTGGTGATGCAGTTTGAAGCCACATCCTCACGTATGCCAGGCAAGCACCATAACAGATGAACCACTACTGCTCCATCCCCTATTGGCATTATCTTTTTTTTTTTTTAAAGGGAGAGGGACAGGACCCAACTGCCTGCCCCAGCTTCTTTTAGTAAGTGTTCATCAGGACACAACTAATAGGACCCCCGTCCAGAGCAGTCCCTGCTCAGGACCAACCGGAGGAGGTGGTGGCTGATCTGACCCTTTGACTTGCAAGGAAATACCACATGGAGAACTGTCTACGTTCCTGCAGGAAATCTCAACTCAGAGATCCAGAAGAAGCTCTTCAAAAATGAAGAATCAAACAAGGAGAGGTTCACCTCAAACCCACAACTCCCCTTAAAGGGTACATGGATAAGGACTGAGATGAAAACCTTGATATATCATCAATGATCTGATTACTAAAAAAACAATGAGCTAAAAGAAGATATAATGAAGGGACTAAGGGAGAAATCTTAAAAGATGAAAAACTCTATTATCAAAGCAATAGATATGCTCAAAAAGGAAGTAACAGAGGTAAAATCTGCAGTCAATAACATGAGAGGAACCATGGAAGAATTTAATAATAGACTAACTTCTATAGAAAACAGAACCTGAGCTCTTGATAAAGAACTTCTGACAATGAGGACAGGCTGAGCAAGTTTGAGTGCATGGATGACAAAAAAGAAAAAAACTCACAGAACATGAACAAAATTTTTAAAATGGGATGAAATGAGAAGAAACAATCTAAGAGTAATTGGGATACAGGAAGAAATCAAAACACGAATGGGATAAGAAACATTCTCAATGAAATAATTTCCCACATAAAAATGGGAAAATAAGAAAAATTTTCCCATATAAAAATGAGTCAAATATGCTTCTCCCAGCAGCTTCTAGGATACCCAAAAGGCTGAATCAAATGAGAAGCTCACCAAGACACATCATATTCAAAATGTACAACATGGAAATCAAAGGAAAGAATATTGAAAGAGGCAAGGGAGAAACACCAAATCACATTCAGAGGCAAACCAATAAGAACCACATCTGATTTTTCAGCTCAGACTCTGGAAGCAAGAAGATCACGGAAGGAGATCTTTCAGTGCCTGAATGAACGCAACATGCAGTCAAGAATACTATACCCAGCAAAACTCAGCTTCAAATTTGAGAGGGAAATAAGAACTTTTCATGATGAGAACAAACTTGCAGCATTCATGAACAGAAAGCCAGAATTACAAAGAATTATAAAAAATCCTCAAAGATAAATATCCAGATAGACGAATAAGCAAACATTACTCAAAATCCACAAACAGAGGAAATTCAATAAAGGTACATGCTATCAATAGACAACTAAGACAGCACAGAACTGACTAATAAAACACATTCACTTTGGATCACAACCACATAACTATTCTAACCCTGAATGTGAATGGTTTTAATGAACCAATCAAAAGACACAGACTAGCAGATTGGATGAAAAAACAAATTCAACAAGATGCTCCTACAGGAAACTCACCAATGACATCACACAATGAGGGTGAAAGGATGGAAAAAAATCTATGAGACATATGGCCCAATAAAGTAAGCTGGAGTTGCAATTCTTATATCCAACAAAGTGGATTTCAAACATAAATTAATCAGAAGAGATAAAGAAGGCCACTATATCCTAGTAAAGACAATACAACAGGAAGATATAACCACAGTAAATATATACTCTCCAAACACAGATGACTCCAACTATGTAGAAAAGTTACTCCAAGACATGAAACCACTTGTGGACCTCAACATGATAGTACTGGGAAATTTTAATACTCTTCTATCACCAATAGACAGATTGTCAAAGCAAAACAAAACAATAAAGAGATTTCCAGCCCAAACAACACCATAAATCAATTAGATTTAACAGAATATTCCACCCCAAATTGGCAGAGTATACCTTCTTCTCAGCAGTACATGGATCCTTTTCCAAAATAGATCATATTCTAGTTCACAAAGGAAATCTCAGCAAATATAAAAAAGTACATATTATTCCATGTATCCTATCAGACCATGATGCCATGACTCTAATAGTTAATAACAAAAAACATTGCACAAAACACACATATACATGGAAATTGAATAACACCCTATTAAAAGAAGAATGGATCCAAGATGACATGAGAACAGAAATTAAGGAATTCTTGGAAAAGAATGAGAATTACAACCAACATATTGAAACATCTGGGACAGCATGAAAGCACTCTTTTATATTTATTTATTTATTTATTTTATTGAGAAATTTATTATTAAACAATGATACACAATTTTAACAAAATAATACAAAATGTGTATAGATTCTGGATATTAGAATTACCCCCAGGAGTGCCACCCCCAATTACCCACCCTTATCCCTCCCTTTCCCTTCCCACAATATCTCTAAAAAAGTATTATGTTGTATAACATTACACCTTATCTGGATTTAACACATGATAATAAACCATCTTTCTCACTGGCCAGGGTCTAGGTCCCGCCTCCACAGATGAGTGGAGACATTCAATCCTTGGTTCTCTGGGTTAAGCTGATTTTACTCAGCATGATCTCTTCTATAGCCATCCATTTACCTTCAAAGGCTGCAATATCATTGTTTCTAATTGCTGTGTAAAATTCCATGGTATAAAGGTACCACAGTTTTGGGATCCATTTGTCCAGTGAGGGACATGTGGGTTGTTTCCATAGTCTAGCAATAGTAAATTGTGCTGCTATGAACATAGATATTGCTGTGTCACTATAATGTGCTGATTCTAAATCCCCTGGAAAGATACCCAGGAGTGGAATAGCAGGGTCATATGGTGGGCTCATCCCTAATTTTTTGAGGATTCTCCACACTGCTTTCCAGAGGGGCTGTACCAGTCTGCAGCTCCATCAACAGTGTGTTAGTGTGACTATCTCTCCACAGCCCCTCCAGCATCTATTATTGTTTATTTTCTTCATTTTTGCCATTCTGACTGGCGTAAGGTGATATCTTAATGTGGTTTTCATTTGCATTTCTCTGATTACTAGAGATTTAGAGCACTTTCTCATGTATTCATTGGCTTGATCAATGTCCTCTGGGGAGAAGTTTCTATTTAGCTCTTTGGTCCATTTATTAATTGGGCTGTTAGTGTTTTTGTAGTTGAGATTTTTGAGGATTTTGTAGATTCTGGATATGAGACCCTTGTCAGAGGAATCATAGCCCATGATTCTCTCTCCATTTCCTCTTGACTCTTTTGATTGTTTCCTTGGCAGTACAAAAGCTTTTAGCTTTATGGCATTCCATTCACTAATTTTTGACTTTACTTCCTTCACTTTTGGAGACATGTTGAGAAAGTCTTTGCCTACTCCCAAATGCTGAAGTGGACCTAATTTGTCTTCTATCAGTTGCAAGGTAGCTGGTTTAATTCCTAGCTCCTTGATCCATTTTGATTTGATTCTCATGCAAGGAGAAAGATATGGGTCTAATTTCAACTTTCTGCAAGTGGCTGACCAGTTTGTCCAGCACCATTTGTTGAAAAGGCTGTCACTTCTCCATGTAATATTTTGTCCCCCTTTGTCAAAAATCAGATGTTTAAAGATTTGAGGGTTTATTTCGGGGTCTTCTATTCTATTCCCTTGGTCTTCTTTCCTATCTTGATACCAGTACCATGCTGTCTTTGTTATTATGGCTCTATAGTGTAGTTTTAGATCTGGAATGGCAAAACTACCTGTTTCATCTTTCTTGCTTAGCAGTGTTTTGGCAATTCTTGGTTTCTTATTGTTCCAAATGAATTTGAGAATTGCTTTTTTTATGTCTGTAAAGAACAACATAGGTCTCTTTATAGGGATAGCATCAAATCTATATAAAGCTTTCGGTAGAATGGCCATTTTTATTATATTAATTCTACCTAACCAATAGCATGGGACATCTTTCCATCTTCTTAGGTCATCTTGGATTTCATTCTTCAATGTCCGATAGTTTTCGTTGAAGAGATCTTTGATTTCTCTTGTAAGGTTAATTCCCAAGTATTTTATTTTTTTCGAAGATATTTTGAAAGGGACTGATTTCCTGACTTCTTCTTCAGTCCTATTATTATTAGTATATAGGAAAGCTATTGATTTATGCGTGTTGATCTTGTATCCTGCCACTTTGCTAAATCTATTTATGAGTTCAAGCAGTTTACTGATGGAGTTTTTTGGATCTTCCAGATACAGGATCATGTCATCAGCAAAAAGAAAGAGTTTGACTTCCTTTCTTCCTATTTTTATCCCTTTGATTTCTTTCTCTTGCCTAATTGCTCTGCTAGGGTCTCAAGAACAATATTGAATAAAAGTGGTGAGAGCAGAGAGCCTTGTCTTATTCCCAATTTTAGTGGAAATGCTTTCAGCTTTTCTCCATTTATTCTTAAGGGGAAAATTTATAGCATTGAGTGTCCACATTAAGAATCAGGAGAGATCCCTAATGAATAAGCTTATGTTCCAACTCAAATCTCTACAAAAGGAAGAACAGTCAAATCCCATAGCCAGCAGAAGACAGGAAATAATTAACATAAAAAATGAAATTGAGAACAAAATAAATAAATAAATAAAAAGAATCAACAAAACGAAGAGCTGGTTCTTCGAAAAAATAAATAAAATTGACAGATCCTTAGCTAATCTAACTTAAAAAAATGAGAGAATCAAAGCAAATCAACAAAATCACCCATGAAAAGGGGGTGATCACCACTGACCCCACTGATTTCAAGCAGTTTATCAGAACATATTTTGAAAAACTATATTCCTCTAAATCAGATAATCTGGATGACATGGACAAATTTATAGACACATTTAACATCTCCAAATTGACACAGGATGAAATTGAAATCCTAAGCAGTCCAATAACAGGCAGGAAAACTCATACAGCAATTAAAAGTCTTAAAAGTCCAGGGCCTGCTGGATTCCCTGCTGAGTTTTAACACACCTTTGAAGAACAGCTAACACCTCTCCTCATTAACCTATTCCAAAAAACTAACAAAGACAGACTCTCCAAAACACTTCTTATGAAGCAACCATAACTCTGATACCAAAACCCAACAAAGACACATCAAAAAAAGAAAATTACAGACCAATATTCCTCATGAACATCAACGTAAAAATCCTTAATAAGGTTCTTACAAACTGCATTCCATAACACATCAAGAAGATAATTCATCATGATCAATTGGGCTTCATTCCAGGTATGCAAGGCTAATTCAACATATGCAAATCAATAACTGTGATTCACTACTTATACAGAATTAAGGACAAAAACCATATGATCATCTCAATAGATGCAGAAAAGGCCTTTGATAAAATCCAGCACCCACTTATGCTCAAAACTCTAGGGAAAATAGGGATCAAAGGAACTTAACCTTGTGAAGGTGGTGCTAAACCCT
The DNA here is from genome assembly GCA_004027875.1 of Aplodontia rufa. Taxonomy (NCBI): domain Eukaryota; kingdom Metazoa; phylum Chordata; class Mammalia; order Rodentia; family Aplodontiidae; genus Aplodontia; species Aplodontia rufa. The sequence goes on from PVKS010010960.1 coordinate 56,179, forward strand.
CAGCTAATACAATCGTAAATGGAGAAAAGTTAAAAACGTTTCCACTAAACTCTGGAACAAGACAAGGTTGCCCGCTTTCACCACTTTTATTCAATATAGTCCTCAAGACTCTGGCTGGAGCAATCAGGCGAGAGGAGGAAAACTTAGGGATATGTTTGCTGATAACATGATCCAATATATGGAACATCCATAAAACTCCACCAGAAAACTTCTAGAGCTAATAAGCAGATTTGACAAAGTAGCAGGCTACAAGATCAATACCCATAAATCAATAACTTTCCTATAAGTTAATAATATTAGGGCACAAGAAGAAATCAGGAAATCGGTCCATTCACAACATCCTCTAAAAGAATAAAATACTTGGGAATTAATCTAACAAGAGAAATAAAAGACCTGTACAATGGAAATTATTGAACACTGAAAACAGAAATTGCAGAAGACCTGGGAAGGTGGAAAAATGTTCCATGCTCTTGATTATACAGAATTAATATAATTAAAATGGTCATTCTGCCAAAAGCACTATGCAGAGTCAAGATTCCAACGTCATTCTTTACAGTTATAGAAAAAGCAATTCTGAAATTCATATGGATCAACAAGAAACCCAGAACAGCCAAAATATTACTAAGCAAGAAAGATGAAACAAGTGGTTTTGCAATATCAGATCTAAAATTATACTATAGAGCTGTGGTATTAAAAACAGCATGGTACTGGTATCAAACTAGGAATGAAGACCAATGGAATAGAACAGAATACTCTGAGTCAAACCCATAAATCTTTAAACATCTGATCTTTGATAAAGGGGGTCAAAATATAACATGGAGGAGAGACAGCCTATTCAATAAATGGTGCTAGACAACCTGGACAGCCACTTGCACAAAATTGAAATTAGAGCCTTATCTCTCAACTTGCACAAAAATCAAATCTAAATAAATCAAGGAATTAGGAATTAAACCAGCTACCATACAACTGCTAGAAGAAAAACCAGGACCAACACTCCAGCATACAGGAATTGGCAAAGACTTCCTCAACAAGATGAATTACAGTCAAAAATCAATGAGTGGGATGTCATTAAACTAAAAAGTTTCTGTACAGCCAAGAAAATAGTCAAAACAGTCAAGAGGCAACCTACAGAATGGGAGAGAATCATGGCCTGTGATCCCTCTGACACAGGACCAATATCCAAAATTTACAAAGAACTCAAAAAATTCAATGACAAAAACACAAACAATCTATTCAATAAATGGGCCACAAAACTAAACAGAAACTTCTCAACAGAGGAAACTGAGCAAGCCAACGAATACATGAGAAAGTGTTCTAAATCACTGGCAATCAGAGAAATGCAAATCAAAACTACCTTAAGATTTCACCTCATTCCAAACAGACTGGCAAAAATGAAAAATACAAACAGTGCCAAATGCTGGAGGGGTTGTGGGGAGATAGGAACACTAGCACACTGTTGGTGGAATTGCAGACTGGTATAAGCACTCTGGAAAGCAGTGTGGAAACTCCTTAAAAATTAGGGTTGGATCCACCATATGACCCAGCTATCCTCTTCTGGGTATTTTCCCAGAGGAGTTAGAATCAGCACATTATGGTGACACAGCAAAATCTATGTTCATAGCAGCTCAATTTACAATAGCTAAATTATGGAACCAACACAGATGCCCCTCACTGGATGAATGGATCCAAATGTTCTGATACACACACACACACACACACACACACACACCCCACAATGGAGTTCTACTCAGCTATTAGAAACAACCATATTGCATACGTTGAAAGTAAATGGATGGCAATGGAAGAAATCACACCGAGTAGAGTTAGCCAAATCCATGGAGTCAAGGGCCGAATGTTTTCCCTCATTTTTGGTGGCTGGAGTTAAACCCAGGCTTGGGGGAAAGGTAGGTAAACTCATGCATTAGAGCCATAGAACCAAAATGCAATATGTTAATATTTATGAGATATAGTTGCAAGATACTGCATAAGATATTTGAACAAGCTATACTGCCTGCCTTTATAAAAACCTAAATGTTTAATCCTACTGTCAAATATATCGAAGAATAACAAGTGATGATAGGATGGAGGAGAAGGGGCAATGTAGGAACTGAGATAAAGCAAGGTACATTCCAAGCATTTACAA
>PVKS010010961.1:0-58322 GCA_004027875.1 Aplodontia rufa
ATGGCTCCCTAGGTTACTTGGAGGTGTAGGGAGGGGGAGGGTATATGAAGAACTCCTAGGAGACTGGAGAGTGGGAATATGGGGGAACCATCCCAGAAGCCGATGTCATTCCTCCACGAGATACCCATTTAACGCAAGAGTTCTTCCTGGGGAAACAGCAACAGGGGAAACCCAAGCTGGGCATCCATGATTTGGCATTACCCCTGGATAACTACGTATGTATACATTGGTTCTTGAATGTTTGATAATGTTTCCCCCTCAATTGTATCTCTATATACATCTAATAAAAAAAGAAAGATTAACAGTTTTATTTTGTGAAGTAATACTTTATTTAGAGACTTTGATTTGATCTTATTTTCTTTTTGTTTCCTCTTTTCTTTTTCTTGAACACCAATTAGTCTGTTAAAATTGATTATACTGGCTCCATCCTCTATGGCTTTTATATTTTTTATTAAGTTTTCTTTGTTTTAGTAATTTTAATAAAGTCTGCAACTTTTTCTTCAGTCTTTGAATTGCAATGTTTTTATGGTAATCATATTTTAGTTTCTAAGAATTAACTTTTAATTTCTTGTTCTTTTTTCATGACATCCTTTAAGAATAGCTTTTGAATATTCTTAAGTTGTTTTTATTGTGTTTAACAAACAATAAGCAAACGTTTGCATTCTGTCCAGTTCCTTGAATTCTCTTTCTTTTGAGGTTTTGGTTTTTTCACTTTTGTTTTTATTGAGCCCCTCTTTTTTGTGTGTGTTGGAAGGTGTGGAAGATTATATTTTCCAAAAATGGCAACAGGAATATTTCTACTCTGAAAGTGTTTGTAGTTCATGCATCATGAGGTGGAGTCTATTTCACGTTCCTTAAAATTGAGAGTGACACTGTATGACTTTTGAGACTGCCTCATAAAAGGGAATATGGTTTTTGCCTCATTCATATTCTCTCTCTGTTTTCTTTGTTTGGAATCCAGTTATTCTCTGAAGAGGTTCAGGTCACATGGTGATCTATGGATGCATATGTTCAGCTAAAAACACAGCTAAGGTCTAAAGCTGCAAGATACCAGCAACTGTCAGACATGTGTAAATGAGCCTTCAGACGATTTCACACTTCAGCCTTCAGCTGAGGGTACAGATAGGAGGGAGGAGAGACTGCCACAGTCCCTGCTTTGCCCTGCCCTGTCTTCTGAGGAGGAAATGCTTTTTTCTGTGAACTACTGAGCCTCTATTCTTTTGGAGTAAAAAGTGAAGCCATTGAATATGGGAGGACATTCAGGAATCTATTGATATTGTGCATATTTATAGTTTGAAAGAGAGAGATTTCAGACACTGCCTAAGAATTTGTGTAGGATATAAAGTATTTAGAAATTGATGTGACCCTGTTGAAGAATTCCATTAAAATTGATTGATTATAATTTAAATGAATTCTTTTCAGATGTTTATTAATTTTGCTTTTTTTCTCCCCCTAGTTAAGGCATTATCTTAATATTTTTTTAAATCACAAAAATGTACTTGGCAAGTACTTTTAAAATATGTTAGCATCTTTGATAGTGAAATGGAAACAAAACTAAAAGTTAGACTATGGAAAAGAAAAGAACTATGCTAGGAATTTTTTTTTTAATGTCTGAGAATTAAAAGACAACACTTTTTCTTAATCTTCTACTTCTACTAACTTACAAAACCAGGAACTGGAGGCTTATTGGTATTATTTCTACATTATAATTATGCTAGTAATCATCTTTGGCCATGACCTTGGAATTTATAGTGCAGCAGGAAGGATTTATTGACTGTGTCTTGGAAGAAATATGGGATTATTGCCTAAATACAGTGCATGTTAAACACATGTACCTGGATATTATTTATTCTAGTTAGTTATAAGCTTTAACTTGTTTTCTGGTTTTCTTTAAATAGAGAGGGTTCTTGTTGAATCCAGATTCCTGCGAGATCTTTGTTATATTATTGAGTCAACTACAAAGTAACTACTTTACCTCGAAATGTGCAAAAGGAATCAATAGGCCTACAAAACTGCCATTTAAAAAATGTTTGAGATCACATTTTTCATGGTAGCTTGAATATCAGTGTATATATGACTTCTCTGGGTTTCTTTCTTTCCTTGTTTTTGTTGAGGTATTAAAGTCCTTTATAGTTAGAGGGTAGTTGGGTATTTTGGCTTTGATTCTTTTTTGTCCCTTGCCCTGGCTTCCATTTATTCATCTTACTTTTTGTAAAGAAGTTCTACTTATAAAGGATTTTCCTTAGGGTGTCCTTGCTTTTCATCTTAATTAAATTTTCCCATGATCTTCTTTTCCTTTTCACTAAAATTTAGGTCTAGTAAGATTTTTATTTTTCAAACTTTTGATTATAAAACGCAGTGAAAGGCCAAATAAATCTGTAAGGGTATTTAAATGTTGAATCCAATTTTCAGTGATATATGAGTCAAATTCCTTTCTTCATTAATTTGACCTTATTCAACTGTGGTTGGCATTTGCTCACTTGGTGCACCAACCATCTGAAGTTATATTTTCATCTGAAGTATACATCTCAGTCTGAAAACCAGTTTTCAAGTATATGAAAGCTATTCAGAGTTTCTGTAATTTATATACATTATTTGGGATTTCTATAAATGATATTTATTTATATTACACTACATAGAATCTGTAAGACTGATGTTCATTTTATGCCTTTAGTTTCTTTAAGTAAATTATTTCTTTTGTGATTAATTGAATTAATAATCTACTTAAAATACATAATATGGACATATAATTTTGTTATATCTTATATTTGCTCAGTGGTTTGTTTTATTCTTAATTGCAGTGGAGATTATGTGCGAACTTATAAACTTCCAGTGTAGAGGCTTTGGACTCTATGTAAATTCTGTTAGCATCTTTCCTTTTTACCTAAAAAGGCTAGAATTTATTTTCTCAACACTCTGATAAATAATTTACAGATAATATCTAATATTCAAAATGATTTGAAATAAATATTAGTATTTATAATTTGAAGATGGAAAACTAAGGTGCAGAAAATTTAGCTTGCCCCAGGTTGCAGAACTAGTAATTGATGGGGCAAGGAACTGAACCCAAGATGTTTATTAAGGAGGATAACAGTAATGTTTTTTCTATTTGAAAAATTCTTTTGAATGCACTTCAAAAATGTTCCAAATTTTATAGTTTAATTACAAATATCCCATTGTTAAGTATGAAAATACTTCTGTTTGTTGTTTTAATGGGCCCAACTATGTGTGTATCACTGAGGATTGAACTCAGGGGTACTTTACCAGTGAGTTACATCCCCAGACCTTTTTTAAGACAGGGGCTTACTGAATTGCAGAAGCAGACCTTGAACTTGACAAGGCTGGCTTCCAACTTGTGATCCTCCTGCCTTCCAAGTAACTGGGAATTATAGGCCTGTGCCACTGTGTCCTACTAATGGGTCCAATTTAAGATGAGGAAACACTATATTATAATTATAATTTAAGGACTAATCAAATTATTTACTCTCTGTGATTGTTTTAGTTCTCAGTGATGATTTGTTTCAGAAATATTTTGGTCCATTATAGTAACCAACTTTAGAATGTAACATTTTCAATGGAATGACCATAAATTTAAATGTCTAAGACTTTGGGAATAATTATATGTTCATAATTCTGGCATGATTAAATGGCAGTGTTTCATTCATTTTAGAGGTAATTTTACCACTGTATGGAACTGTGTATTCTAAATCATTATACCTGCGCGTAGGATACATTTAATTGACATTCTCCTGTTTTATTTGAAAATTTAGTAATTTTGCACTGTTGTATCACTACTAAACATGCAATTTCAGAAAATATTGTATTTACCAATCTTAATGAATTGAATATTATTTAGTGTTTTCACAATTAAGCAGTTATTGAATATGACTTTGTAGTGCTCTGATCTAATGGAATGCTGGCAAGTATTATTTTCTATTTTAGTTCCAGAAAAATGTATAAAGTAATCAAATAGTATTAACCTTGATTCAATTATAATGCCTGAAGCTGTGACGTGTAAAGCATTTTTGTCAGTATCTTTTGATATCAAAATCCTGTCTTGTTGCCAAAATGTAGTAAAGAAGGTATATGTACTGTATTAGGTTTACTCTTAATAGTACCAGTAAGGAAAATCACTGTGATAGATGAAGCAGGAAACACTTCATAGTGGTTTTATCTCATTTCAGAAACAAGGTCAGAGTATCAAAGCATACCAAAATCATCTAGAGTGCTTCTATGATGGCAAAAGAATTAATCTGTTTTTCTGATCTGTGTCCTGTGACACAGAACACCGAGTCTCTGTGATATTTAGATGTTTTTTTTGGTAAAGAATGTGGATTTAGGGTTTCTAGCTGTGTCATCGTTAAAAGTCTTAAAATAAGGCAACTTTAATTGGAGATGGGATTTAACAAAATCCCCTGAATCAGATGGATATATAATCTGATGTGTCTATTAGTAGAAGAAATACTTAGGCTGTTTATTCACTGGAAGGGAAACAGATTGTTGAAACTTCCCCCCCAATGGAGTGGATGGATGATGGTGATTAAATTTAGCTGCATGTTATATGTGTGTGTCTGTGGATGTGTGTGTGTGCACGTGTGCATACATTTATTTACCATTTGATAACATGTTGTATAACTGAGTAATTTCCTACCTTTGTTTAGTAGAGCACATTTTAAAAAATCAATTTTAACTGCTATTGTTTTGATATCCTTATGTGAATTTTAACTATAATTTTGTGATAGAAGTTGAACTTACAGAAATTGTATCATTTGCATTTTGTGGTTACATAAAGCTTATGCATATTATGTTGACAATAATGAAAAATACTAGTACAAACAGGGAATGTTTCCATGACTATTTTTGTGTATAACTATCATATATATTTTTTTAAAGATAGAGGGACAGTGAATGAGAGAAAGAATCAATTTTTATTTAGTTTTTCACATGACTTTCCTTGCTCAGACACTTTGTTGTGTATGTGGTGCTGGGGTGTGAACCTGTGTGCTTGTGCATGCCAGGCAAGCACCAACTGCCAGGCCACTGCTCCAGCCCCTAACTCTCACATTTTTAAATGTATCTATTTAAATACCTACATGCATATTAGTAATATATATAAAACATATTTAAGATATGGCATTGTGCTTTGCAGTGTTATAGTAATGTGTTAAAAGCCTTTTTAAATTTAGAAATATAGTTTTAAATGTTAAGAAATATAGTTTGTTTTTAAGAAAGTGAAGAAAAAGAATAAAGAATTTTTTATGTATGTTTTCTCCTTTTTGGATCTTCTTGACTGAAAAATACTAAACTAACATATGCACATACTAAATATATTAGGGAAAGATTTGGAAAGATGTTCTTTATGAATTATAGCTGGGAGAACTTTATTTTAATTTGTAGCATAAAATTCAATATTTTTCTGTAAGATAGCAATATCATATCTTTATACTGACTTAAGTCTCAAATGACTGTGATTTTTAATATTTAATTAAAACTTATTTCAACTCTTGATGATTCAATATTAAATCAACCTAGAAACTGATTTTCTAAAGTGTCTGCTGATTTTCATAGATATATAAAGTTCAGAGTAAATTGCCAAGTATAGAAATATGAGTCAAGATTTCCTGTGTTATGTAACAAGCTACTTAAAAGTTTCAGTAGCTCACAATAGCAAGTAATTTCTTATTTGTCACATCCTTATTTGTCATGGGTCAGCTGTGCTTCTGCTTCGTGTGTTCCACACTCGAGGCTGACAGGGCATTCTCTATTTGGGACACTGTTGATTTCATGCTAAAGGTCACTGTATATATAGGCATATTGCTGGTGTTATGTGAACTAGGATTGACATTTTACTTCCAGCCACATTTTATTGAACAAAGCAAGTCTCTCAGGCGCTCCTGATTTTGGCAGGACAGGGAATATAAAATCTTCTTTCTAGAAGAGGCACCACCGCTTTATGTTGGTTAGGACTGAGATCACTGGGACAAGAGAATTTACTTCCCCCTTAGGGAGAGGTGCAAATAGTTTGACCAGTAATAGAATGTAGTGAAATAACTAATCTTTTTTCTTTGTAATGTATGGAAAAGTGAATTTGTTTTCTATATAACCAGTGTTGACCAAATTTGGTCTAACTTTCCATTTCGCTATCCGTAGCTCTTTCCCCTAGTTCATTGGTAGGGTTGAAAACAGTTATCTCAGGAAACCATATGTTTAGTTAATGCTTTTATTTCATGTTCTAAAGTATCTTGTCTAAAAAAAGATTATTAAGTGTGTTATGGTGTTTTCTTTAAGTAGGTTTGAATGTTCTAGAAATGTGGTAAAGTAATAATCACATTCCATTGAGCGTTTTCTAGACTCCAGAAGCCATACTCCTGATATTTCAAGGAGTCACCACTAGATGGCGATCCTGCTCATTTAGAAGGATAGAACAACTGGTTTTTCTTCAGGTGAATGGGTTGGTTAAGGAGGGATCAGAAATATAAAACCCACCAATTTTATGGTAAGCTCTTCATGACCAAAATGGTGCTATTTACTGAGTATGTGTATATATATGCATACACTAAGATTCTACTTAACGCCATCTGATAATCTAACATTTATTATTTGTTACTTGTTGCAGAGAATATGTATTTTCTACGTCCCCCAGCTGTTACTCCTTGAACAAATATAGGGGTTTTCCTACCCACAGTTTGTTTATTTCTTTCTTAAGAGAGAGGGACAAAGAGAGAGAAAGAGAGAATCAGTTTTATTTAGTTTTTCATGTGGCTTTTGCTGCTCCTAGACTTCACTATGTACATGGTGCTGAGTTTGAACTTGTGTAGTGGCGCATGCCAGGCGAGCGCTGTAACCGCTGAGCCACGGTTCCACCCCCTACCCACAGTTTCTTAAGAAATTATAATAAGACTTGGGTCCATCCCTTTGCCTTTTCATGCTATAAAGTTCAAATTTGCTAATTATTGCTGAAACTATAGTTGTTTTGCTTGTGAGTCTTTACTCTTTTCTTTTACTTTCTTTCTTTTACTTTTTTTGGTGCTGGGGTTTGAACCCAAGAGCTCATGTATTCTGAGCACATACTCTACTATACCAGATTCTTTCTATTATTAATAGAAATGAAGAGGGCTTAGAAATTATATCTTTCACTCAGATGTATTTAAAAAATAACTTTCATGGTTTATTACTAATGGGAAACAGTATGTACCAAACAGTATAGTTCTGTTTAGAAAACAATAACCGAGGTCAAATGTTCATCTACGTTTTGTTATACTTAAAATAATAAATTATTTTCATCATATATTTCTGTTGACTCAGGGCCATGGCTCTATGGCATACTATTCAAATAACTTAAAGGATTTCTTATAGTAATTAAATAGAAAATATATGGTTAGCATGCTACCTTTATAGAAAGTGAATATCAAATATATTGTCTGAGTAATAAAAAGTAAAATTTGATATAATCCTCTGTTGCATATTAAGAAATGAAGAGGTTAGTTTATACTGAGTCATGAAGTTGAATAAAATATGCACTTTGCAGGTGTAGCAACACATACTCTAGGGCAATCAAAGATATGTGCGGGGGGGAGAAGGAGGATAGAGTAGGAGCTAGGGAGACAATCAACAGTGTAGCATACTCTTTACCCCCTGAGAATCCAAATAATACTCATGCAGTCACTTAATTCTGGAAAATTCACAATCTAAGCTTTTATATTGCTTGTAGGGGCAAAATATAGAAAAATCAGGAGCCTGGGGTGTGGGCATTGTGGGGGTAATTCTGGTTTAAGAACAAAAATGCATGTCATGTTGTTACTTTATATGCATTTGTGATTGCACAATAACTCAACTTCTTAATAAAAAATAAAAAATATGTGCACTTTGCATAGGAGAACTATATTCTCTTTCACCTCCTATTAGAGCATTTGCAGTATCAGACATATATGGGAAATGAGACCATCCAAATCAAATAGCAGGTTGTCTTATTGCTGTTTCTTTTGTTTTTGTGTCACCGATTACAGACTTACTAAAGGTAAAAGCTTATGACTTGGAATGGCACCATAATTACTGTATTTCAGTTGTTGGTCTCTCTTTACATTCCCTTTCCTATCCCAGTATTTTCCCCTTCATTTCTTTCAGGGTAAGTATAATAGAATTCTTTTAAATCAAGTGTACCTCAACTTTTATATCTGTGAGTACACAAATCTGAGTGCTAATTATTGTAAGATAGTCTGCTTGACATCATTTATTTAACCCATAATGTTTCATTGTGCTATTTGTAGAACACCTAAAAAATTTAAGTAATAAATCAACCATAATACCTTTGAAATGAATATTTACGTTTTTCTGTTCTTTTGAGAATCTAAGTGAATGATTAGTGATAATATGCATTAATATTATTAATGAGATTAGTATTAGTGATAATAAATTATATCATAAGCTCTATATGATGATCTCCAACCTATTTTAATACACCCGTGTCGATTTATTTGAAATATTCACAGAATTGAAAACTTGGTGCTTTTTGGGTTAAGGATGGCATTTTGAATTAATTTAGGCACATAAATATCTTTCTACATAGAAGCTAAGATCACCTTAATGGGGAGGTAATAGGTTTCATATTGTACACTTGATATTCTGATATACTGTTGTAATTGCCTGGAGTTCCTGTTATAAATATTTTAAAAATTTGGGAATACACTAGGCAGCCAAATTTCAAGATCTATAGTGAAAGTTTGATCCTCTTGTTGCTAGCTTATGAAGGAAAGAGATACGAAGAAATTCATTGCTTTTTGAAAGGATAAAAACCACAAAGCAACAGCCAATGCATTTTGAATTATATAAAATTTATGCTACAATGGAGTGCTATGGTATTCAATTTTCCATGAGAGTGACAGAATACCTGAGATAGTCAACATAGAAGAAGGGAAAGTTATTTTGGCTGATGGTTTTAGAGGTTTTGGTCCATGGTTGTTTGGACCTGTGATGGCACACTGCATTGTGTCAACGGTATGTGGTAGAGGAGGTTTGTTCACCTCATGGCAGCTGGGAAGCAAAAAGTAAGAAAGGGACCAGGGTCTCAGTATCCCCCTCAAGGGTATGTCTTCAGTGACCTAATTTCCTCCTACTCCTAGAAGTTCTGTCATTTTCCAGTAGTACTACAAGCTGGTGACCAAGACTTTAAACACATGGGGTTTTGGGGGACACTTACTCAAATCACAGCAAGTGCTACACAATTCACCTTTACTTTTCAAATATCTGTTACTTCTCTGAGCCTTAGGTTCCTCATAAAAATAGGAATGATAGTACTGTCTACCTCACTGCGTTATGAGGAATCAGATGACTTAATGTAATTATAGAATGCTTGGATGATGATGATGATGATGATGATAATGGTACTTAGTTGTCATTGAAATAATCCCCTCCCCCTTGGGGATTAAAAAGAGTTTTAATGGTAAGCATTACTAAACACTTAACAATTATTACAGGTATTAGTATGAGTGTTGTACAAGTAGAAGCCTAATACCGTCACTTAACAGTGAGTACTTAGCTCTCATTGAGTTAGTAAATGTTAACTATTCTGAATGTTTTTCCTTACCAATATGCCTCTAAAATTGAGACAGAAATCAGTGTCAAAGTTCACATAAATCCATAATTTTTATGAAAAAACTTAAACTTTACATTTAAGTTTGAAATAACCTAAGCTTGTTATTCCAATTCTAAATTTTGCTTTCAGATTCCTTTAAATAATCAACTTTTACTCAACTGGAATTTAATTTACTTTTATTAAAGTTAGTTAATATATAGCATATTCAAGTAAAGTAATAGTCACTTAAAATCTGTAGAAACAATGAAAATATTAATATGAGCATATTTTAATTATTAATAGGTTTACTTATCTATTATTTACTTATATTATCAGGAGATTTATTTATTTATTTATTTATTTATTTATTTATTGTTACCAGGGAATGAACCTAGGGGTACTTAACCACTAAGCCACATCCCCAGCTCTTTTTTAATTTTTCATTTTGAGAGAAGGTCTCACTAAGTTGCTCAGAGTCTTGCCAAGTTGCTGAAACTGGCTTTGTTTTTGGTTTTTATTTTTTAATTTTTTTATTTACTGCCACATTGTGGCTTACATTGGTTCTTTTTCAGGTGTACATGACATATGATTATACAATAACTTAATTATAAGAGCATAGAGTTTAACTTGTTCTAATTCAGTCTCCTGTTTTTCCCTCCCCTTTCCTCCTTCTCACGTTTTTTAAAAATATACATGCCAATAGAAAGTACGTTGGCATAATTATAAAAGTTTGACGTGTACCTTGTTTGAACTCAGGTCCCTGTATTTTTCTTTTCCTTCCTTTCCTCCAACCCGCTGTTCTTTTTAGATATACTTGACAATAGGATAAACATGGACGTTTTTATAAAAGCATGCAGTAAAACTTATTCTAATTCAGTCCCCAGTATTTCCCCTCCCCTCACCCATTCTCTTTCCTCTACTCTACTAATCTTTCTGTTATTTACTAATAGTTCTTTTTGGTTTAGTGACCTGTTGATATACATGCTGATGAGGTTCACTATGATATGTTCATACATGAACATGAGCAAGTTAAGTCTGATTCCTTCCACGGACTTTCCCTATCTCATCCTCCTTCCTCCATTTCCTTCCCCATACTCAGTTTTTTTTCCTTGTTTACCAAAAGTATTCTTGAAATGGAAAGATTCTTTCAACAATAATTTCTTTTTAATGTTAATATGAAGACCTTTATAAATTATTCACATTTTTCACATTCTTTTTGGACTGTTTTAGGTATTATTATTTTTTTCTTTTTGGTGCTGGGGATTGAACATAGGGGCACTTAACCACTGAGTCACATCCCCAGTCCCCCCCTTTTTATATTTTATTTTGAGACAGAGTCTTGTTAAGTTGCTTAGGGCCTCACCAAGTTGCTGAGGCTGGCCTTGAACTTGGGACCCTCCTGCCTCAGCCTCCCCAGTTGCTGGGATTACAGGCATGTGCCATCATGCCCAACTGTTTTAGGTAATTCTTAAGTGATTTTAAAAATAGCACTTAAATTATAAATGATAATTTTCTATAGCTGACTCATTTAAAATATTGCCAGGAATCAAATTTTTCGACCTCTACTTAGCCTGCATTTTCAGTTGTATGAAGTTTTTGGAACCTGTTAAGTAGACTGTAACTGAGGCAGTCTAGCAGAAAAACCTATGTGCATTCTGTCCCCTGCATTTCTTACACAGAGGTCATGGACCTGCTCATTTTGTTATATCATTATCATGATTGTCACCTGCAGCTAGTTTCTGTCTTATGAGGTATGCAATGCAGCCAAATGTGGTTTCCTTTATACTCTGAGAAAATGTTACTGCCACATTGTGGCTTACATGCTGTGTGTCACAAGAAATTTAGCTACCTCTTGTCTATTTTGTACTTTTCCGAGGATATTTTCCAATTGAGAGGATACTCATGATTCTCTTTACTATCCTTATTTTTTTGGCATTCAAAATGTATTTTAACTATTTCTCTCTCAATTTTTTCTTACTACATCTAACATTTACAGTGGACCAGAGTTTTGCAGGTTTTTATATGAGACCTTGAACAAGCAGCATTCAATATATTTGATGGAACATTTTTATGAGGTTCCTTTTTGTTCCATTATATTTTAGTGTTGATCACTTTCAGTTAGTTGACCAGGAAGGAGTAACCTTTTCTCTTCACACTGACAGAAGAGAACATTTTTAGAGAAATACATAAGAATATGGTACTAAAAATCAGAAGGCATTTTACAACAAGATCTTATATGTTGAATTTTTTTAAGATGAGAGAGAGAGAGAGAGAGAGAGAGAGGGAGAGAGAGAGAATCAGTTTTATTTAGTTTCCCATCTGTTTGGTTTTTTGACACTTAGTTGTGTATGTGGTGCTGGGGTTCAAACCTGCGTTCCTGCACATGCCAGGCAAATGCTCTACTGCTGAGCCACTGTTCCAGCCCCTCATATGTTTAATTTTTTTTTTTGAGAAAGAGAGAATCAATTTTTTTATTGAGTTTTTCACATGACTTTGGTTGCTCTGACACTTAGTTGTGTACGTGGGTGCTGGGGTTTGAACTCGTGTACTCCCGCATGCTAGGCAAGTGATGTAACCGCCAAGCCAAGTCTCCAGCCCCGATTTGTTTAAATTTTAAGGGTGGATTTCATTGTTCATTTTTGTTAATCATCTACTGTACAAATTGTTTATAAAAGTTATTTTTAATCTTTGCTAATTTTCTTTTTATCTTTTGCAAGTGTGATAAGTTATTTTTGAAAACTATATTTGGATATATATGTATGTGTATGTACATATGTCTATAGAAGCAGAAATAACATAGTAACTAAGTTGCCACATATAGGTAGGGATTTATTTAAAGGAGAGTATGCCATGTCACTATATCTAGAAGTGTAATTATTGTGCCTTTTAAATTCATATAGTCTTTTACGGTTATAGGACACTTTCACATCTGTTGTGTTACTAGACATGTGAGTTCTAACTAGCACTGTCACTCATTCAATCTTTAGCTTCAATCCATAATTATGTCGTCTACCTTCTGGGTAAGGTTTTTACTAGAAAACAATAAAAGAGTCCCTAAGGAAGATAATCACGTAATGTTTTATTTTGTTCTCCATATAAAATATAGGATATCAAAATCAAAATGTATTTATATATTAATTATACTACATACCAATGTCTTCTACTGTTTATATATTATTGTGAATTATCTAATTTCTTAATTCACAGATTTTTTGAGTTTTCTTATAAAATATATTGTTCTGTAGTTTTGCTCCTAACTTGTTTACCCATCCCTATTGTAAATTTGGTAGTTGTATAATTTTAGCTTTATACTTTCTGTGGCAACATGCAGTTTCATCCACCCAGCAGCCACTCAATTAAGTTTTGATTTCTATAATTTTTATCACATTCTAATAGGCTGAAGATAGCATTAATTCCCTTTCCAGCATTAATTTTAGTGCCCTAAGATGTTTTACCCAATTTATTGTAATCTAGGAATGTTTATTCAGAAGTAACAGTGAGACAAGAGTAAATTTAAAAAATTACAGATATTTTTCCCCCTCTGATCTAGGAGATGTATGTAATTTAGTTCTTTATAACACTTGTGTTGTTGTCTTGCCTTTCATTTTGTATGACTAACTTTTTATACCAAATTGAATAAGCCATTAGCTTTTAGTCTGTAGGAATGTGGATCCATAGATATTTCCCATTAGACAAAAGAAAATCTATAAAAGTGATATCCCCTGGGGCTTGGTCTTCCTAGCGGCCTAATGGTCTAAAGCACTGCTAGACTGTATGCTTATGAGAAAGAACTATGTTAGGTGATTCCCTTGACATCTAGAAATACTAATTGGAGTGATGTGCACGTCCTTTCAGATAACTTTACTTTCATACCATACCACATTTATTAATCAAATATTCTGATCCAGGGAATTCATTTTATGAAATTTTTATTTTTAAAACTATCACTGCGCAATATTATAAACCTTTATGTTTTGTGTAGTTTTAAAACTAGGGCTTGCTGAAATAATGAGACATACTATATACTTAGAAATCCTTGCCTTTTCGAGAATTTTTTTTTTTTTTTTTTAATAACATCACTTCAAAAAAGACCTCCACTGGTGATGGTTGCACAACTCTGTGAATTTACTAAAATCCTCTGAATTATACAAAGAGTGCATTGTTTGGTATGTGTGTTGTATTTTAGTAAAGCTGTTTAAAAATATTCCACTTCACAAAATTTTTTCATGGGTGAGAAGTAATAGAATTTCCATTTTTATTCACCATAAGAAATTATTAGTCCTAACAGCTGGGCATGGTGGTGCATGCCTGTTAATCCCAGCTACTTGGGAAATTGAGGCAGGAGGATCATTAATTCAAGCCTGGCCTGGGCAACATAGAAAGTCCCTGTCTC
Source organism: Aplodontia rufa (assembly GCA_004027875.1). NCBI lineage: Eukaryota > Metazoa > Chordata > Mammalia > Rodentia > Aplodontiidae > Aplodontia > Aplodontia rufa. The sequence continues at coordinate 13,965 of PVKS010010961.1, forward strand.
AAAAAAAAAATTATTAGCTTTAATAAACACTCATAGCTTTAGAAACATAAAGTTATGTATGACTTCAAACTAATTTGTGTTCCTAGTCAATAGTAAGTTATGTTTATTTTAGAAATTTTAAAAACTATAAAGAAAAAATATTTAAAAGTACATGAATAACATTCACACCTACCATATATTTTATTCCTAAACATTTCCTATACTTAACTATTTTCTTTGTATCCATACTTTGCCAGCTTTCATGAGCAAATAGCTCTTCAGGACCATTTAGGAAAACAATCAGATGTAAATATTTTCTTTTAGAAGTCTAGTGAAAGCTTTGGCTTTTTTCCTTGTACTACTATAGGAGCTATATATGAAGGTGAGCAATAACACTATCTAAAAAGAAATACAAGAAAGACATAATAGTTTTTGAAATACATTCAGTGTGGGATATTATAAAAATTTGCTTTGAAATACTTTGGATTTAAAATGAAAACTGAAATCTTTCATAAATTATATTGACACATTAATTCCTCTGTAGGTATAAATTTTTTCTGCTTTTTAAAAGACTCTTGTTATGTTTAGCATTAACTTCCTTACAGCTAAATTGTTCACAATACTGTTTAAAGATAAATTCAGTATCAGGCTTTGATTTTTTTTGGTAAATATTAAGACCTGAGTACAAAATGAGGGCTGTATTGTGGATTAAGTGAAATATCTCAAGGCTGTGCTGTTCTGATAACTGAACCTGAAGTGACCTTTCTCAGACACAATTACAGAGCTGTATGTTTTTCCTTTAATTTCATCAGGGGTTTAATTAGTATACAAATAAAACTTCCCTTATCTTCCTTTCTACCTAATTGGCTTGTCTTCGCTTATATATGAAGTATGTGAAAGTGGGCTGTAATTAGGGTGACCGTGTTAACCTTTTTTCCTCAAATGTACTGTTGCCTAAAGGCCTCAAGGTCTAAAAACAGTGCTTTGGATTATTGCTTTGCAATCACTATGGCTGTCCCATAGGTTTTCTCATGAGCAGAAGGGCTTTGGGTGCTGCAGGTTCCCACTGCTTAACAGGATCTTCATTCTTCTCCCCACTAAATGTTTATTGATTATCTCGCTGTTCCAGGCTCAGCCTCCAACAACTTAATATCAGGTGACAGTCAGGAGAGTTCTCCAAGTAATTAGAGTTGAGCATTGGGGGAACAATTAGGAGCAGAGTTATTAAACTTGATTTATCCTATTCTCTCCTGAACAGTTTCTTGGATATCAGAGCATCACACTTTCACAATCTACCCGGGTTGAGAAATTAGTGGCTAACCTGCTGCTTATCATTGTTGCCTTGCTGCCTAGAGGCACACCCTCTTGGTTTCAGTCATTCAGTTGGAAATATTAGAGTCCATAAAGTTTATCATGGGGTTTAATTAGATGAATCTGAACAGGAGAAAAGAAAAGGTGAACTTAATTTTTTACATGTATGGTATGTATTTTGTATGTGACATATACGTAAGCATATATATATATATATACATATATATATATATATAAATATATTTTTTTAAAAAAATTGTTAAACCACTGCGGCAGACTAAAATATTTGTTTCTAATCCAACATATACCCCACAATTCAGTCCTTTATTATTTATAACCTAGACTGTTGGTGTACTATATCTGTGTCTTATGCTTGTTGTAAAGAAAGATCTCAGAATACATTTATAATTGCTTTAAATATTTTTTTCTTTAGAGCTTGATGTTAGGTTTGTTTTAAAGATTCAGTTTTTATCATTAAAAAGAAATGAATATCAGGGAAAAGACATTTTTGAGCCATTTTTTTGTCAACACAAAAAATGTTTATATACAACCCATGAACCTTGAAATTCATTGATGTGTACAGATTCCTTTATGAGATCCCTCAACTCTGTAAAATGAGTATTCTAGCCTATAAGTTATGTAATTGTGATTTTAAAATAAAAATTATCTGTTTATTTTCACATTCAAGGAAGTATGATTTATATTACTTTGTTTATGCTCCCTTTTGTTTCCTTCCTATGCCCCTGTCTAGTATAAGCTTTAGAAAAATGTGATGGTTCCCTGACATTGCTCCTGAGAAATGAAAAATGAAAGAATGGAAATAAGATTTAGATATATGGTAGAAGTTCTAATGTTATGAGTTATACCTTGTTTAAAAGTGTAACTTAACATTGCTGAAAGGTTAAGTGTGGGTTTACAGTGGTCCAAGTTTGTCACTTTTCTCAGATTGGACCAATAAGTTTCAACCTAGACAAGCCTAGAAACAATATACTAAACTCTGGATAGTCCCCTCACAAATATGCACCTCTATTATGAGATTTACTGAGCAAGAATTTGAATAGATTGGCACACATTATTTCAGTTACAAAAAGAATTCAAGCTTTATGGATAACTGGTAGTGGATAATTAGTTTTATCTTTATGTCTAAAAAATAGCATTTTTTAATTGCCTGAAAGATGTCAGAAATACTGATTTTAAAAGAACTCGAAGTTAATTTTTTATTGAGAAATTTATTTTTAAACAAACAAGTTTTTAAACAAAATAATATAAAATATATAGAGATTCTGAAGATTAGATTTACCCCCACAAGAGTGCCCCTCCCAATTACCCACCGTTATCCCTCCCTTCCCCTTCCCAGAACATCTCTAAAAATGGATTAGGTTGTATAACATTACACCTTATCTGGATTTAACACATGATAATAGACCACCTTCCTCAGTGTCCCGGGTCTAGTTCCAGCCTCCACAGATGAGTGAAGACATTCGATCCTTGGTTCTCTGGGTTATGCTGATTTTACTCAGCATAATTTCTTCCATAGTCATCCATTTACCTTCAAAGGCTGCAATATCATTGTTTCTAATTGCTGTGTAAAATTCCATGGTATATATGTATCACAGTTTTTGGATACATCTGAAGTTAATTTTTTAACATGAAGAAATCTCATGATACTTAAGTAGCTTTAACTGTCTTAATAGTGACACAAAATTAGTAGTTTTAGAGTGATTTTTTTTCTAAAAGAGAGAGGGACAGTGAGAGAGAGCGAGAGAGAGAAAGAATGAACAATTTTATTTAATGTTTCATTTGGCTTTCATTCCTCTGACACTTCACTGTATATGCAGTGCTGGGGTTCAAACCCACGTCCTTGTGCATTCCAAGCAAGCACCGTAACCACTGAGCCACTCCAGCCCCTACATAATGATTTTTTTTTTTTTTAAAGAGAGAGAGATACAGTGAGAGAGAGAGAAAGAGAATCAACTCTATTTAGTTTTTCACATGGCCTTTGCTGCTCCAACACTTCATTGTGTACGTGGTGCTGGGGTTCAAACTAGTGTCCCCGCACATGCTAGGCAAGCGCTGTACCCATGAGCCACCTCTCCAGCCCCAGAATGATATTTTTAAAAAGCTGTTCTTTATTGTTTTATAAAAGTTGATTCGAATCAGTGATTATTTCCATGGTAGAATGTCCGTTTTTAAAAAAATTGAAAATAAATTTATTTTTAAACTGATACATAAAACCATAGACATGGTACCTACTTATGAAGTATATATAATGTTTCATTACACGTATATGCTGTGTGATGTTTAAATCAGGTTAAACATATTTATCTCTTCAAACATTTATCATTTATTTGTGATGGAAATATTTGAAGTTCTTTCTTCTAGTGTTTTGACATGTATGGCACATTGCTGTTATCTGTAACTACCTTATTACATAACAGCATAAACTTCATACTCCTATGTAATTGTTACTTAGTAACCATAGGTCAACTTTGCATTATTCTTGAAGATGTATTAATACTAAAGATTTAAAATAAAATTCAGTGTCTAAGAAGTAATCACAAATTGCTTATTTTTAATATTTTGAACACTATTTTTCTAATAGCAACTTGTCTGCTTGAAAAATGAACTACTAGACTTAAAAATTTGTAGCATTTTAAAATACCTGATTTGACTGATGATTGCTTTCAGTTCACCAGCATTTAGAGTGAATTAATTGTGTTAGCTCCAGGTAGACAGCTTGAGTTCTTATGCTATTCATTGTGAATTCATTAAAAGGATATTGTTAGAAGAAATTTTAACATGAAATTATAGCATGTTGTTTTTTCTTTACTGGATTTGTGGAGCACAGTTTTAGATATTCATGCATAGATAAACTCTGAGCAAAAAGAAAAAACGTGTATGCAATCAGTCATTTAATTCATTGTACAACAAATTTAATTGACAAACTTTTAAATGTGCTTATTTTAGGAATTTCATGGGCAAAGTAATGAGCAGATATTTAGTGTTAAGAGATCCTCTGATTTGTATACTATTTTGCATTCTAGATTTTTAAGTGAGGTCTAGAAAGCACTCTTAAATTATTTGTAGTTTAAATTATTTGTAGGACCAAAGGTCCCTAAACTTTCCGAATAATGTTGCACAATTGAATCTTTTTTTTTTTTTTTTTTTTTTTTTTTTTAAGAGAGAGGGACAGTGAGAGAAAGAGAAAGACAGAATCAATTTTATTTAGTTTTTCATGTGGCTTTTGTTGCCTGAACATTTCGTTGTGCACGTGGTGCTGGGGCCTGAATCCATGTACTCCTGCATGCCAGGCAAGCGCTGTAACCGCTGAGCCACTGCTCCAGGCCCACACAATTGAATCTTGAAATTTTTGTCCTAAGTGAATATTTCAGATTAAAGCAAATGTTAGTTAACAGTTTTTATACTTCTGTGGTGAAGGAAAACATTTATGGGCCGCAGAAAATTCTGAATGCAAGTATTAGTAACTTTCTTCACTAGTTGAAGCATGTTGATCACATTTTATTACTATTCTTGTTATGAAAGAAACAAGTGAATTTTGTTTTGGAGTCCAATTTGTCCACTGATAGATCTGTAGCACCCTATAATAAACATATATAAAGGAAGTAGTGAATATACCATTTTTTTCTAGGTGTCCTAGTTTACCTTTCAATCACACACTCTGGCATATGATAGCTCTAGCTCTATTTAGAGTTAAGTAGACTCTAAATTTCATATGCTTTGTCCTCTGAAATATTGATTTTTTATTATTAAAAGAAAATACAACTTTCGACTTCTATAATCAAATAGTTTTAGTAAGAATACAACTTATCGTGCAATACTTTAAAAAATAGAAGTTATATTTTATAGGTAAATATTTTTCAAAATCTTATCAGTTCCATAATTTCTAATTAGCAAGTATGTAAAATTTTTGTAGAAAATTTGTTAAACCTTGATGTGTAATGACCCAAGTCTACTTCTCAGTCTGTATTCTCCTTTGTTTAATAGCCTATGGCATAAATTGAAGTTAATTATCAGGGCTGACAAGTAACTCTGTTTTCTGTCTGCTTGCAGAGTCTCTCCGAGGCAAAGATGGAGCTGAGAAGAAAAGATCAATCTCTGCGTCAGCTCAATAGACATCTTACCCAGCTGGAGCAGGACAAGCGTCGACTGGAGGAGAACATCCATGATGCAGAAAGTGCCCTCCGCATGGCAGCCAAGTGAGCATTTGGACCTTAGGGAGATCACTTAAAACAGACAAAAAGATCAATTCTTACTTTCATGCTCCGGGTTTTAGCCCTGGATAATACAGTGTTAGAAAACAAAAGTACAGCTGTCTCTCTTTGAAATTCTCTGATATATCCTTGAAGAAGAAAACTCCTAACTCAACATACTAAGTATATATTTTATTGAGAAGCCTAAGAAAAAGTATAAGCTTGATATAACCTCTAATTATGCATGTTTGGGTCTCTGTTGCAGTGTTACATGCTTGAAACCATGTTTTCAGTAATGTGAAATGTAAGACTTTTTACTTATAAGTTTTGCATAGTGTCATTTTCCATATATTCCTTATCTCCTATGCCCCCGCCCAAATTTTGTTCTTCTTATAATATACTAATGTTTCAGGTAATATTTCTGCAAGGAAATGTTAATGTATGATTAACGAGTGTATCGTAACATTTAAAAAGGTACCAAAGCATTATTGATCTTGGAAGTATTTATTTAATTTTATAGCTGTTTATTTTATGTTAAATAGAAAAAATACAGTTTTCAAGTAGATGACTATGTAAATGTGGTGAGTGTGTTTTCCCTTTACCAGGTAATCAAGTTGACATGCACTGTGAAGTTCAAATTGAACAGTTCTCTTGGGCATTTTTATTTATTTTTCCACAACAAATTTAATGTATTATCCTTCGCATAACATCATGACTTAAAGTCTATTTAAGGTGTGCATGCGTGAATATGTAACAGTAAATCTCATCAGTATGTACAACTATAATACACCAATAAAAATGTGGAAAAAATAAAAATATAAAACCTCTCAAACATTAAATAAGAAAGTCTTTTAAAAATTAAAGAAACATCTAATGTTAATAAATTTAATGTTTCAATGTGGAATTCAGAATTCCTACAAAAATGAATATGTGAATAAAATTTTTTTGAGACAAAAGCTTATAAGTATAAAATATTATGAAATATTTATGTTGTCTGTAAATTACAGAATATAGTCTGTAAATCACAAAATAGGGAATCTGCAATAGCAGAATATCCATAAGCTTTGCCTCTGGGCTTATGACATTGCTGAAGTATAAAGATAAGATGAACTGGCACAAGATCCAAGTATTGGGATGTTTGAATATAAAGTAAGAAGTTTTTTGAAAAATGTCAAAGCTCTGCACCCCCTTGTTAGGTATATGTAATTGTCTTTTTTAAAAATATAGGTTTGGCTATATCAGTTTTTGTTGTCCTGCTCAGTCTCAATTTCTCCATTTCAAGTCAAGAGGCTTAGCCTAGATAATTTCCAGTAAGTTTTATAACTGAAAAAATTCTGAGATTAATGAAAATAGCATTATAAAATCTCTAGATTCACATTGTGTTTTTACAACATTGCTATTAATTCAGGACTTTGATGTTTCTATTATCTGTCACCATGGGCATATGTTCCTATAAAACCAACGAACGCTAATTTGAAATTTGGAAAATTAATACATTATTTACAGTTTTTAATTTTAATTTACTGTTAAACTTTTGGCTTCAGTTTCACCCAAAATTTTCATTTCATTATGAGAATTAGATGGAATATACAAGGTCAACAGGAGAAACTAGTAATTTTGCCTAGTCTTAGGTCGTAGAGAATTCTTTATACAATTATTGTTTTAGTAAGCTTGTTTGCCATTGTGACCTGACGAGAACAATTAGAGGAGGAACAGTTTATCTGGGGACTCACAGTTTCAAAGGTCTCAGTCCATAGAAAATTGATTGCCTTGCTCTGAGCCAGAGGTGAGGTTGAAAATCAGGGCCTAAGAGTGTGGTGGAGGACATGGAACTGGGAAGGAGAGGGAGAGGGAGAGGGAGGGGGAGGGGGAGGGAGAGGGTGAGTCCACTTACAGGAACAAAATATATACTCCAAAGTCCCACCCTCAGTGACTTGCTCCCTCCAGCAACACCCTACTTGCCCTATAGTTACCACCCAGTTAATCCCTATCAGGGATTAATGTACTGATTGGTTTAAGGCTCTCATAACCCAATTGTTTCACCTCTAAACCCTCTTGCATTGTCTCAAACATGAGCTATTGGGGGATATCGTATATCCAAACCATAACAATTACTATAACACAAAAGACTGTGTAGAAAAGAAAATATTATTTTTGCATAATATGATCATTTTTATAATATTCACACCACTGAGATTTTAAAAGTTTTTCTCATTATAAATAAAAAGAACACAGACTTTCCCCTGAACTTTAAAATTATAAAAATCATCATAATATAAACATGATTTTTGTTTTCATTCTCTTAATTTGTGTCTACTCCCCCATCTCTGCTGCCTGCTTAGAATAGGCACAATAGGGGAATAAAGAATTAAATATGAAGATATATCAATATGGTTAGGTTTTATATCTTTAAAAGGGGTAAAACAATAGCCAACTCCTACTTTTCAATAGCAGTGACTTATACAGAAATGTTACTAACACCTAATCTTTTCTTTTTTCTAGAGACAAAGAATGTGTTGCTAATCACATGAGAACAGTAGAAAATATGCTTCATAAGGTACTATAATATTTTTTAATGTTGTTCAACTTGTGATACTTTTAGTCATTATATTTACTAATGAAAAAGTTCTTCATTATGTGCCTGTCTTTAAAAATAAATTAACAAAAAGATACTTTGGAAATGACTGGAATTTTGCATTACAGAATGTCATAATGCTTTTTTTTTTTTTTTAGAATTCACTTGAGGTATCTGATAAAACTGAAAATAGTGGTTTCCCCAAACTGGTATATTGCATTTGCATTGTTTGTGGGTTTTGCTGAATGAACCAGAGGTTATTAAGATTCTTATGTTTCATAATGATAAAATGTTTGACTACACTGTCTAAGTTCTTACTATTCTTAACTGTATTGTTTATGTATATAGAGAGACATAATGTATTTTATTTGGCAGTATTCATATACTTGAACTAGGCAGTAATGTTATTTAAATTGAAATTTATCCTCTGTTATTAAAGTGAAAAAATATATTTTATCTATTTCAAATTTGATGATTTGTATATAGTAAACTATTTTATTAATTTGTAGTGATAAGCAACAGAAAGGTATTATAATATTGGTGAAAATTCAAGTTATTAACTGACTGTATATTTTGTTAGCACTCTATTGTATTCAAAGATTTATTCATTATTTAAAAGTAGAGCTATGTTATTCATGTATTTCTGATATCATTTAATAGATAATTTGTTGGAAATGCAAGCATCTACTACTATTAAAATATAGGGAATTTATGAATGAATCACACTTAAAACAGTTTTGTGAATCAAATTTATTATATAATATCATCTTAGAAATCACTTATATTACCCTGAAACCAACTCTTTTAAGGAGATATTAAATAAACATGATTAAGCTAATATTTAATATATTTTAACATGTTAGAACACTTTTTCTTCTGTGTGCACACTCATGTATGCATGTGCAGTGCTAGGGATAAAAACCTAGGGCCTTGTGCATTCTAGGTAATCACTTTGCCATGAACCACACCCCAGCTCACATCTTAACCATTTTAAGTACACTGGGCCTCTATTTTTTATATTATGAAAATAACTAACATTATTTCTTACTACTAAAAGCATTTTAAAACAAATCTAATATTCTGAGTTCTATTTTCTTTTAAGTTTCTTTGAAACCATGATTTATCCCTCTCCCCATTTAAAAATGTTTAGCCAGTTAGTATAGTTTAAATGTAGTCTCATCAAATCCATATATGCTATGAATATGAGATTTGGATTTTCATTTAAAGAGATTTCTTTATTTAGATTTTTTTGGTACTCATAAATTTAGGATAGAAAAGACTACTATGTCATATATGTGGCATACCTTTTTATGTTGTTAATGTTGACTTTGACATCCAATTGTTCATCCTCCCAGCTGAAAGAATAAAGAATGTTAGATAGCAACTAACTTGGAGAATGGGCTTTGATGTCAAGGAAGAGCGATCATTATTATGATACATAACTGTACCTGCTACTTTCCTTATGAGAATGACAGATTAGATGTTTTAAGAATGATAAGGACTTGTTGCAACAGAATGATTATAATCACACGGTTTTTCAATTGTAGTTCAACTTTTGGTCTTTGTGTCATATGGAAAGATGTCTGCACAATTGACCTATAGCCACTATAGATTTATTTTTGCTTCATGGCTTTTTCCCCCTTCCGATTTATGAGTTAATTATTTGGATTTGTATCTTTGGGAATTTCTATTTATGTACTGGTTTTTAAATCATTAATTATTTTCAAGCTTGAAGTGAAAATTTAGGAAAGGCTAATAGATAATTAGGGCAGATTCTCTTTTCTTTGAAGTGTGAGTGTGACTGAATGGGTGATAAGAAAGTGGCCCAGAGAGTCTCTTTGAAGCCGTTGAGCAGGTGCAGGCCCACCTGTCTTTATGCCAGAGTTTGAAGGTTAATTTTTCTAGCCACCTTGGACTTTGCCTTGTCATTTTGCTGTCTTAGAGAGAAAAAGAGGAATAGAGAAGGGTTCTTTCCATTTTTATATCAGTGGATTCAACGAACCACAGATCAAAAATATTTGAAACAAAAATTGCATCTGAGCTAAACACATACAGACCTTTTTTCTTGTCATTAGTTCTAGCACAAGAGCATAACACTATAATGATAAATATAATGTGTGTATATGTATGCACATACACTTATAATACCTAATACAATATGAATGTATTAGGTATTATAAGTAATCTAGATGGTTTAAAGTGTACAGGGGGGCCTGGGGTTATAGCTCAGTGATAAAGCATGTGCTTAGCATGCATGAGGTTCTGGGTTCAATCTCCAGCACCAAAAATAATATATATGGGAGGATGTGTATAAGTTATATGCAAATACTGTGAGCATCCTTGGATTTTGGTGTCTTGGCAGGTTGAGGGGATTTGAATTAATCTCCCATAGATAATGAGGAATGACTAAAGTTTTATTTCAGTTGCATTTAAATATGTATTTTATTTATGCTAGTTTTTTTTAAATTTTTTTTTTTTAAGAGAGAAGGAGAGTAAGAGAGAGAGAGAAACAGAGAGAATCAATTTTATTGAGTTTTTCACATGGCTTTCGTTGCTCTGACACTTAGTTGTATACGTGGGTGCTGGGGTTTGAACCCGTGTACTCACACATGTCAAGCAAGCGCCGTAACCGCCGAGCCACCGCACCAGCCCCCTATGCTAGTTTTTAATGTAAGTGGGAGGTCAATTTTTTATTAAGATATTCTTTTTTGGGTGCCAATTTCAGGTTCAGGCTTAAGAAAAATAAGAGAAAATAAAATCACAAATTTTTATGATGTGCATTTTTAAAATACACTCACTTCTCTATTGAGTTTAATAGATGGCTGATCTTTATTTTTTCAAAAATCCATAACTATAGAACCTTTTAAGAAAAAATTTTACCATTTTAACTATTTTAGAGTACACAACTCAGTGGCTTTCTATACATTCACAGTATGTATAACCATCACAGTTATCTTACTCTGGAATATTAACATCATCCTAAAAGAAACCCTGTACCCATTAACCAGTTACTTTTTATATTTCCTTTCTCTATCTCCTGACAAATATTGATGTGCCTCTATCTCTATGGATTTTCCTATTCTGGACATTTTGTGTAAATAGAATCATGCAGTATGTGGCCTTTGTTGTCTGGTTTTTTTCATTTAGCATAGTTTGTTCAAGGTTCATCCATTTTGTGGTATGCATTGATATTTCATCCCTTTTTGTCACTGAATGATATTCCAACGTTCCCAGCATTTCTCATTTTCCTCAAGATTGCTTTGACTATTTGGGGTCTTTTGTGCTTCACATAAATTTTATGATTTTTTTTAAAGTTCTGTGAAGAATTTCTTCAGCATTTTGATTTTGGAAGTATGACCATTTTAATAATAATAATTCTCCCAATCCATGTCCATTGGAGGTCTTTCCATCTCCTAGTGTCTTCTTCAATTTCATTGTCTTCCACTTCCTTGGTTAGGTTTATTCCTAGGTTTTTGTTTTTCTATTGTGAATAGGATTGTTTTCCTGTTTTCTTTCTGAAGGAGTTCATTATTGGTTTATAAAAAAAGATGATGATTCTTGTATGTTTACTTTGTACCTACTACTTTGCTGAGCTCATTTATCGGTTTTAAGAGTCTTTGGTAGAATCCTTAGAGTCGTCTTAGGTATAGAATATCATGTTATCTGCAGACAGGGATAATTTGACTTTCTCCTTGTGCTATTTGTATCCCTTTTGTTTATTTCTATTGCTTGCTTGCTCTGCTAAATTTTAAGTACTATATTCAATAAGAATAGTGAGAATAGACATCCTTGTCCTTTCTGATTTTAGAGGAAATGTTTTCAATTTTCCCCTATTTAGTATGATGTTGGGTTTGTCCTATATAGCCCTCATTATGTTGAGCCCTTATATGTGAAGCAATACCTAGTTTCTTGGGGCTTTTTCATGAAGGGGTGTTGAATTTTGTCAAGGCTGTCTCTGTATCTTATTGAGATGATCCCTACTGTGGTTTTCATTTGAATTGCCCTAATGTCTAATGATGTTGAGTACCTTTTCATATGATTATTGACTCATTTTATGTCTTCAGAGAAATAACTATTCAGATCTTTTACACTTTTAAAAATTGACTTGATTTTCCCTTTGTTGAATTTTAAGAATTCTTTTGTATATTCTCTGTACTAGGGTGTTATCATACATATGATTTGAAAATATTATATTTTTACCTCTAACTCTAGATGTTTTTTGATACACAAAAATTTTAAATTTTTATAAATTCTGATTTTTTCTTTTATTCCTTGTAACTTTGGCCTCATATCTAAAAATGTATTACCAAATCTAAAGTAATAAAGATTTTCCCTTGTATTTTTGTTTTAAAATTTTGTAGCTTTATTTAGGGCTTTTTTCCATATTGAGTTAATTTGTAATTTGTATGATGTAAGTACTCACTTTCATTCTTTTACATGACAATTCCATCATTCTAGCACCATTTTTTTTTTTTTTTGGTACAAGGATTGAACCCAGGAGGGCTTAACCACTGAGCCGAATCTCCAGGTCTTTTTGTTTTTTATTTTAAGACAGGTTCTCACTAAGTTGCTGAGGCTGCTTTGAACTTGTGATCTTCCTGTCTCAGCTTCCTGAGTCACTGGGATTACAGGTATACACTACCGTGCCTGACTCTAGCACCATTTGTTGAGAAGACTGTTTTTTTCCCTATAATAATCTTTGTTCTCTTGTTGATTAATTATCCATATATGTATGGGTTTATTTTAGGACTATCACTTCTGCTTTATAGATTAATTTGCAGTCCTAATACCAATACAACATTTTATGATTACTGTGCTTTGTATTGAAATTGTGAACTGTGAACCCTGCACTTTTTTTTTTTTTTAAGATTGTTTTGGCTATTTAGTAACTTGTAAATTCCATGTCAGTTTTAGGATCAGCTCATTAGTTTATATAATAGGCAATTAACAGAATTTTTATAGTGATGACACTGAATTTTTAGGTTGATTTGGTATGCACTACCATCTTAATGTTATTACAGTCCTTGAATATGGTAAAATTTTCAACTTATTTAGGTCTTTAATTTCTTTCAACAATTTCTGTAGTTTTCAGTGTAAAAGTTTTGCATCTTATTAGTTAAATATATTCCTAAGTATTTTATTCTTTGTGCTGCTATTGTATATAGAATTGCATTCATAAATTCATTTTTGATTCTTAATTGCTGATGTATGGAAATAAAGCTGTGCATGTCTAGTAATTTATTTTATCCAGGTTATCTGATTTGTTGACATATAATTGTTTATTCTGAAATTATTTTTATTTCTGTAATATTGGTAGTCATGTTTTCATTTTTATTCCTAATTTTAGTAAATTCATTTCTTTTTTTTTTCTCAGTATGTCTAGTTCAGGTTTGTCCATATTGCTGATCTTTTTAAGGAACCAACTTTTGGTTTTCTTGATTTGCTCCATTGTCTGTCTGTCTCTATTTAACTCTGCTCTAAATTTTATTTCCTTCCTTCTGTTTACTTTGGGTTTAGTTTGTTCTCCTTTTTCTACTTCTCTAAGATGGAAGGTTAGGTTATTGATTTGAGGTCTTCTTTTTTAAGGTGGATATTTACAGCTATAAATTTCTGTCTAAACATTGCTTTTATTGAATCCTGTTTTGATATATTATGTTTTTTGGTGTTTGTCTCTATAAAAGTATTTTCTAATTTCTCTGACTTCTTCTTTGACCTGATTTTTGCTTTTAGTGTGTGGTTTAATTTCCAAATATTTGTGAACTTTCCAGCTATCTTTTTGCTGTTAAGTTCATTCTGTGTGGCTTGAAATGTATACATTGTTTGGTTTCAATTCTTTTGAATTTATTAGCTTGTTTTATGGTACAGAATATGGTCTGTTTTGATGAATGTTAAATGTGTGTTTGAAAGAATGTATTTTGCTTTGGTTGGAGTGTTCTGTATATGTCTGTTATGTCTAGTTGCTTTATAGTGTTTTTCTTGTCTTTTAATTCTTTGATTATCTTTTGTCTAGTTGTCCTACCCATTAATGAAAGTATGATGTTGAAATCTCTAAATGTTGTTGTTGAATCCTTTCTCCAATTTTGTCAGTTTTTGCTTTATATATTTTGGGATTATTTTCATATGTATATCAACGCTGTTGCATGTTCTTAATGGATTAATCTTTTTATCATTTTACAGTGCCTTTGTTTAACACTTTTTATCTTAAAGTTTATTTTGCCTGATATTGATTTAGCTACTCCAACTCTTTTGGTTACTGTTTGCATGATTATCTTTTCACTTTTAACTAATTTGTGTTTTTATATCTAAGATGAGTCTATTGTAAAAAAAAAAAAGTCCTCTGCCAATCTGTCTTTTCATTAGACTTTAATAAATTTACATTTAACACTATTATTGATAAGGAAGAACTTCTGTTGCTTTCCTTTTTCCACTTATATATATCTATTGTGAAAAGGAGCGATCTGACATTTTCCTCTTTTCCCTCTATTTTTGTTCCTTTCTTCCTCTGTTAGTGCTGTCTCCTTTTGCATTAGATAGATGTTTTCTATTTGGCCATTTTGATTCCTTCTCTTTTGTTTTACTATACATTTTTATTTTCCTAATGTTTGCTTTGGGCACTACATTTCTCATATTAATTTATAACTATTTAGATCAAATTAATGCCAAAGTAATTTCAATGGTGTCTATTCTCATACAGCTATCACTCTTTCTTGCCTTTTTGTTAATGTCACAAATTACATAGTGATACATTGTATGCCCTTTAATTAACATAGTTTGTAATATTTGTTTTATGTAATTGTCTTTTAAAATCTATAGGGAAGAAAAGGAGTAAAGACCAAAATTACATTAGTACTAGCTTTTATCTTTACCTACGTGGTTACCTTTATTGATGTTTTTTATTTCTTCATGTAGATTTGAGTTATTGTCTAATGTTTCTCCATTTCAGACCAAAAGACTTCCATTAACATTTTTTTTAATTTGGCAGATCTAATAGTAATGTATTCTCAACTTTTGTTTATCTTGGAATTTTAGTTTCTCCATCATTTTAATGTTTAAAGTTTATTGTGGTAAGAACAATAACATATTATCTACCTTCTTAACAGACATTTAATGTACTAGTAATACAGTGTTATTAATTACAGGTACAGTGTTATGCAGTAGATTCCCAGAACTTCCTCATCTTGCATAACTGAAGCTTAATATCTGTTAATCATTAGCTCCCTATTTCTCCCACCCCCACCCCTATTAATCACCATCGTACTCTCCACTTCTGTGAGTTTAACTATTTTAAATACTTCATATAAATGGAATTATATAGTGTTTGTCCTTTTTTTGTATGTATTTGTCCTTTTGTAACTGGCTTATTTCACCTACCGTAATGTCAGGGTACATGCATGTTTTTGCATATGGTAGGATTTCCTTCCTTTTAGAGGTAGAATAATATCCTATTGTATATATATGCCACATTTTTTTTAGCTTTTATCTGTTAATGGAAATTCAGGTTATCTACACAGCTTGATTTTTTTAAAATAGTGCTAAAATGAACATGGGAGTGCTGTGTGTATTTCTGACTTCAGTTCTTGAGGATAAATATCCAGAAGTGGAGTTGTTGGATCTTGTGGTAGTTCTATTTTTTAAAAATTTTAGGAGATTCCAGTGTTTTCTATAATGGCAAGTATAAGGAAATACCTCATTGTGGTTTTGATTTTCACTTCTCCTATTTGTAACATCAAACAACTTTTAATATACCTGTTGGCTATTTATATGTCTATTCAAGTCCTTAGCACATTTTATACATATACATGTATTTATATATATATATACAGGTTTTAAAATATATTTTGCCATTAATTTGTATGTATTTTAGAAATTAATCCCCTATCAGATATCAGATAGGTGACTTGCAAATATTTTCTTCCTCCTCATAGCCTTTGAGTGTCATATCCATGAAGTTATTGCTGACACCAATGGCATTAAGCATTTTTTGTATCGTATGTTTTCTTTTAGGATTTTTACTGTTTTAAGTTTTATTTAAGGTTTTAAAAGGGCTCTACCACTAAGCTGTACCCACATATATAATTCCTTTTAATTTATTTCTAGTTTATTTTTCTATATGTCCTAAAAGAGGGTCCAATTTCATTCTTTTGCTTATGGTATCAAATTTTCCCAACATTGTTTGTTGAAGAAGACTGTCTTTTTCTCGTTGTGTATTCTTGGCACCTTTGTTGAAGATCTGTTGACCATAGATGTGTGGATTTATTTCTGAGCTTTCTATTTTGTTTAATTGGCCTATTTGTCAGTAATTTTTTTTTTTTTAAAGAGAGAGAGGGACAGTGAGAGAGAGAGAGAGAGAGAAAGAGAATCAATTTTATTTAGTTTTTCATGTGACTTTTGTTGCTCTGACACTTCCATGTGTATGTGGTAGTGGGGTTTGAACCCACATATTCGCACATGCCAGGCAAGCACCTTAACCACTGAGCCACCACTCCAGCCCTAGTACCATAATGTTTTAATTGCTGTAGCTTTGTAGTATATTTTGAAATCAGAAAGTGTGATGCCTCTAATTTTGATTCTTTTTTCTCTAGATTGCTTTGGTTACTTAGTCCCTGCCTTAATCCATGTAAATTTGAGATTACTGTTCTATTTCTGCAACAACAAAAAAAAAAGCAAAAGAAAAAAGAAAAGTTCTTATTTATTTACTTTTTTTTTTCAGGGCTGAGGACTGAACTCAGGGCCTTGAGCATGCTAGGCAAGCGCTCTGCCACTGAGCTAAATCCCCAACCCCATTATTTACTTATTTTTGTGCTAAGAGTTGTACCCAGGGCCTTGTACATGCTGAGCATATGCTCTACAACTGACTACTTCCCTCAGCCCCACTGCTGGAATTTTGATATGGCTTGCATTGAATCTGTATCTTACTTTGGGTAATACGAACATTTTAATAATATTAAGTTTTCATTCTATGAACACAGGATTTATTTTCACTTATTTATGTCTTCTTTAGTATCTTTCATAAATATTTTAGTTTTCAGTATACAAGGGCTTCACTTGCATAATTTATTTCTAAGTGTTTTTTCTTTTTGATGCTATTATAAATGCAATTATTTTCTTAGTATTTGCTTTGGAGATTTCAATTGCCATCTTATAAATGCAATTATTTTCTTAGTATTTGCTTTGGAGATTCCAATTGCCACCTTAATTCATAACTATTTAGTTGGAATTAACTTAAAAGTAGGGTGTTATATATATAAGAATATAGACTAGACTACTTTTCTATAGACAGGGGTTTCTATAGGCAAACAGGGACAATTTTACTTTTCCTTGAGTATGATGTTAGCTGTGGGCCTTATATGTATATGTATTGTGTTGTATTTCGTTACTTTCCTTTTATTCCTAGTTTATTGAGATTAGTTATTATGAAAGTTTTGAGTTTTACTAGATACTTTTTAAGTATCTATTTAGATGATTATGATTTTTAGTTTTCATTCTCTCAATATTGTATATCACATGAATTGGTTTTAGTATATTGAACTATCCTTGCATCCCAGGGATAAATCCTATTTGGTCATTTTGTTGTGCAATTGAATTCAGCTACCAATATTTTGTTAAGGATTTTTTATGTCTGTATTCTTCAGAGATACTGCTTTCTTTTCTTTGTGTTGTCGTTGTCTGATTTTGGTACCAAGGTAATGTTGGCCTCAAAAAATGCATTTGGAAGTATTCCCCTCCTCTTAGGTTTTTTTGGGAACAGTTTGAAAAGGACTGACATTAATTCTTTAAATTTGATAGAATTCACAAGTGAAGTCATCTGGCTGTCAGCTTTTCTTTTTTGGAAGGGTTTGATTACTGAGAAAATCATCTTACTAGTTTTAGGTTTGTTCAAGATTTTCTATTTCTTCAGGATCCAGTCTTGGCAGGGTGTATGTTTCCAGGAGTTTATCCATTTCTTCTAGGTTATCCAGTATGATGGTGTTTGTAATTAACTCTTACGCATCTTTTGTTGTGTTAGTTCTTTCTGTTCCTGATTTTTAAAATTTTCTCTTTTTTGCCTAACTAAAGATTTGACAATTTTATCATTCTAAAATCATCTCTTACTTTCATTTTCTCTATTGTTTATCTCTTCTTAAATCTTTATTATTTCCTTCCTTCTGCTAATTTTGGGCTTAGTTTATTTTTCATCTCATTTCTAAGAATTAAATTAGGTTATTTGAGCTCTTTTTTAGTGTGTTTATTGGTATAACTTTTCACCTAGCATTACTTTCACTGAGTCCAATAAGTCTTGGGATGCTGTGCTTCATTTTCATGTGCCTCAAGGTATTTTATAATTTTCTTTTTTACTTCTTCCTCAAATCATCATTTGTTTAAAAATTCTCACGTATTGTGAATTTTCTGTTTTTTACTTTGGTCTGTATTTCTGGTTTCATTCCATTGTAGTTGGAAAAGATAATTGGTATGATTTAAATATTCTTAAAATTTTAAAGACTTGTTTGTGATCTAACATGTGATACGTCCTTGAAAATGGTCCATGTACAGTTGAGAAGAATGTGTACTCTGTTGTTCTGCACATGTCTGTTAGGTCCATTTTCCCACAGTATTGTTCATGTTTGCTTTTTCTTTGTTAAATTTCTTTCTGGTTGTTCTATCTATTATTACAAATGAGGTATTGAAGTCTACTGCTGTTTTGCTGTCTATTTTTTTCTTTAACTCAACATTTGTTTTGTAAAACAAATGCTGTACTGTGGTGTTAGGTGCATATGTAATTGCTATATCTTATGACTTGCCCCTGATATTAGTACGTAACATCTTATCTTGTCTCTTCTTACAATTTTTGACCAAAGTCTGTTTTCTTAGGGGAGGGGCAGGGGTGTACAAGGAATTGAACCCAGTGGTACTTTACCACTGAGATACATCCCTAGCCTTTAAAATTTTTTTTTTTCTGAGACGGTGTTTCACTAAGTTGCTGAAGCTGTTCTTGAACTTGGAATCCTCTTCCCTCAGCCTCCTGAGTCTATGGGATTATAGTCATATATCACCATCTTTTTAATTTTTTTGAATAGTCATTGCTTCAATTTAATGATCACTTACTAAGTGCTAGGCTCTATGTTGAGCACTTTGAATCCATTATCTTTTTTATTTTTTTGGTTCTCTTTTTTAAGTATACATGATATAAGATTATACAAAGACATAATTACAGAAGCATAGAAGCATGGAGTTTAATTTGTTCTAATTTGTCTCCAGTTTTTCCTCTTCCCCTCCCTTCCTCCCACCCACTGTGGTTTTTTTTATACACATGACAATAGAATGTACTTTGACATACTTTTAAAAGCTTGGAGAGGGGGGGCACTCCTGGGGATAAATGCAATATCCAGAATATATACACATTTTATATTATTTTGTTAAAATCTTGTAAGGTTGCTCAAAAATTAAAAAAAAAAAAGCTTGGAGAACCTTGTTTTAACTCAGTTCCCACTATTTCTTTTTTCCCACACTTCCTCCTGCCTCTATTCTTTTTATATATATTTGACAACCGGATAAACATTGACATTTTTATTAAAGCATGCAGTAGTTTGGGATGGAGTGGTGGCGCCGTGGTTACAGTGCCTGGCATGTGTGAGGATGGGGGTTCAAACCCCAGCACCATGTACACAACAAAGTATTGGAGCAATGAAAGTTACATGAAAAACTAAATAAAATTGATTATCTCTTTCTCTCTCTCACTGTCCCTCTCTTTTTACCTCTCTCTTAAAAAAAAACAACAAAAAGCATGTAGTATAACTTATTCTAATTGAGTCCTCAGTCTTCCCCCCCCTGCCCTGCCACCCTGTTCTCTTCCCTCTACTCTACCGGTCTTTCTATTATTTACTAAAATTTTTTTTTTAATTTAGTGACTTGTTGATGTACATGTGGATGAGATTCACTATGATATGTTCATATATGAACATGAGCAAGTTAAGTATGATTCTTCCATGAACTTTCCCTATTTCATTTCTCATGCCTCCATTTCAGACCCATCACAAAGTCTATTTTATATGATATAAATATAGCCATTCCTGCTTTCTTTTACATCACAGTTTGTGTCCTTAAACCTGAAAGGTGTGTCGTGAGTCTCTGGTTGACAGTGTGTGTGTTGGGTGCCCCCCCTGGGAGGGGAGAATCAATTTTTTTTATTAAGAAATTTAGTTGTGAGGCTGGAGTGGTGGCTTGGCAGTTATGGCACTTGCCTGGCATGTGTAAGTACACGGGTTCAAACCCCAGCACCCACGTACACAACTAAGTGTTGGAGTAACGAAAGCCATGTGAAAAACTCAATAAAAATTGATTCTCTCTCTCTCTCTCTCTCTCTCTCACTGTCCTTCTCTCTTAACAAAAAAAAAAAAAAAAAAAGAAATTTAGTTGTTATACAATCAAAAATGCTTCCAGTGAAACAATATGATATGCATATATTCTGAAAATTAGATTTACCCTCTAGAGCCCCCACCCCCTAACTGAGAATCAGTTTTTATTTATTCTTTCATCTGGT
Source organism: Aplodontia rufa (assembly GCA_004027875.1). Classification (NCBI taxonomy): domain Eukaryota; kingdom Metazoa; phylum Chordata; class Mammalia; order Rodentia; family Aplodontiidae; genus Aplodontia; species Aplodontia rufa. The sequence continues at coordinate 34,558 of PVKS010010961.1, forward strand.
TTTAGTTTTTCCAACACTTAGTTGTGTATGTGGTGCAGGGGTTCTACCTTGGGTCCTTGCACATGCCAGGCAAGCGCTGTAGCTGCTGAGCCTCTACTCCAGCCTCGAATCATGTTTTTAATCCATTGATCCATTCTGCATTTTTTGATTGGGAAGTTTAATCCATTTCCATTTAATTATTGGTAAAGAATGATTTTCTATTGCCACTTTGTTGTTTCATTTGTCATTTAATTCATTGTTTTTTTTCCCTTGTTCTCTTCCATTGTGTTTCATTGATTTTTTTACAAAAATCTTTTCTTCCTTTCATGTAACTTACAGGTATTTTGTTAGTGGTTACCATAGGGTTTCCATAAAATATAGTCATAGCAATCTGTTTTAAGCTGATAACAATTGCACTTTTATTGTATATGAAACTCTGTAACTTTTACTACTCATTCATGCTTCAAATTATTGCTGTCCCAATTTTACTACTATTTATATTGTGTAATTAACATTTTTCTGTTATAGTTTTTTAAGATTTTTTCTTTTAATTTTAGAATTAAAGATTTACTTGCCATCATTAGTGTAAAATGCAATATTCTATATTTGTCTATATGTTTACCTTTGCTATAAGTCTTGCACTTTTCCATGCTGTTGTGTTACTCTTATACATTTTTTGCTTTAGCTTGAATAAATCCCTTTAGCACTGATAAGGCAAGTCTACTGGTGATGAACTCCTTCAGCTTTTGTTTTTTCAGAGAAGTCTTTGTCTTCTCAATTTTTGCAGGACAGTTTTGCCAAGTAAAATATCCTTGGTTTGTATTTTTTTCTTTTAGCATTTGAACATATTACCCTACTCCCTTCTGGATACAACATTTTGGCTAGATAATCCGATGCTAGTTTGACAGGGGTTCCTGACCGTGATGAGTTGTTTTTCTCTTGCTACTTTCAAAATTCTGTCTTTGACTTTTGGCAGTTTGTTATAATGAATTTTAGTGTGGATATCTTTGGTTTCCTTTTATTGAGGTTCTTTTGAATTCCTGAATCTGAATGTCCATTTCCTTCTCCACATTTGGGAAGTTATCAAACCATCATTTCTTTGAATAAACTTTTTGGTCCTTTTTCTCTCTCTTTTCCTTCTTTGACTCTCATAATGTATATTTTGGTCTTCTTGATGATGTGCCATAAGTCCCATAAGTTATCTTCATTATTTTCCATCTTTTCTCTTTTCTGTTGGCTGGATAATTTCAAATGACCCATCTTTGAGTTCACCAATTCTTCTCTCTACTTGTTCTAGTCTCCTGTCGAACCCTTCTATTGGACTTTTAGTTCAGTTATTCTTCTGATCCAAGATTTTTATTTGCTTTATTTTCAAATTTTCTGTTTCATTGTTGAAACTCTTACTTTGTTCACCTATTATTCTCCTGAGTTCATTTTTCACTTTTATGACAGTCTTTTCAATTTCCTCAGGTAATTAATATGTCTCCATTTTATTAGGGCTGGGTATTTTGAATTTTATCTTATTTCTTTTTGGGATTATGTTTCTCTGTTTCACCATTTTCCTTAACCATTTGTGTTGACTAAACAACAAAATAACAAAATACCACCTCTCCCAGTGTTTAGGGATTGGCTTTATGTGAAGACCTTTTGCTACTTAACCTGGTCAGAGTTTCTGTGGGCCTCTCAAACCTTCATGCTAGTCAGACTGCCAGAGTTTAAGGTAGGGAGTGGTGTGGTTAGATTTCCTTATTGAATTTTGAGCTATGGAGAGCATGTTTTGCAGACTGGATGAAAGAAGTAATGAAGGTGGTTTTAAAAGAACTGTGAGTCTGTGAATAGAGAACTCTGTTAGGAGTTCTATAATGTTAGACTAGTGATGACTGGGTAAAAGGTTCAACTAGGATAATGATGGTAGGTAATGTCAGTGGAAAGGATGTGAAACTTAGTAAAATGACAGGGATGAAAAAGAGGGAAAAATGATTCCCGTCATGGCACCATGTCATTAATGCTAGTAGTATATTAAGTGGAATTTTAAAAAATATAGATATAGCAGGAGACAATGAAGAGTTTTCTTTTGAAAATACTGAGTTTAAGGTAATGTGGAATAATCAGCAGGACATGTAAGGCTGAACCTCAGGGGAAAAGTAAGGGCTAGAGATAAATATCTGAGATTAATTAACAGGATACTCTGGCAAAGAATGAAGGTGGTATAGCGATTGACAGGAGAAACAGGACATTATAGATAAATGGAAGGCTAGAAAATGTACTTTGAGAGATCAATTATGCCACTAGAGTTTGAAGTCCTTGAGGGATGGAATTCTGTCTCCTTAATTTTTATATCTTCAGCATCTATCACTGTGTCTGGTACCCAGTAGGCACTTAGTGGATATTTGTTGAATGAGTGAAATGTTACCATCACATGGTCTGTAAACATAACTAAAGCCATTCCCAGATTCCAATGAAAGTCTTGCTGGTATTGTTGTGTGCTTTGATTGCTAAAAATAGCATCTATATTTACTTTACCTCAGTAAGAGCTAGAGGAAAAAGCTTAAATTCAATGATAAGAGTATCCACAGGAAGGAGATATATGCTAACAATTTATAGGTACCGACTAGTTTGACTTCTGTGAAATGGAGAAATGATTACTTCTATTTTAGAGTGAATTATGGAACGGAAGAGAGTCAAACAGGATGTGACAGATGAAGACACTGTGTAGACAAATATTTAAATATGATTTTATCTTAAAAATTGTTGAACAGAATATATAATAATATATGATTATTATTATATTATAATTATATATGATTAAAAATCTTTGATTTTTGACTTTCAGTGCAGTTATAAGAGAAAAAAGACCACAGAATAATTTTTAATTTATGAAACTGACAGTAGTTTAGAAGTTGAAATATGATCTTCTGCCTCTAAAAATCTAATAATTAGTGGCTCATCAATGATTCTCTAAATGTTACTTATGATCTTTGAACTCCTCTCCATTCTAATTTTTTAAATCCTGGTTCCTGAAGATCAGCTGTGCAGGATACCCAGGAGTTAACACGGTTGGCTTGGTGATGACAAGTCTGTCCATATCACTTTCTCATGTGCCATCATTCACATTGTTCAGTGTCATTCTGACCTAGACAAGATAGAAATGCTACTTCAGCTCAAAAGGGGTCTAAAGACCTTGACAACTAAAGATAAGAGACTGCAGTGTCATGTACATATGCTTAACAGCTTTTGGCTTAAATCTAAATAATTTCACTATGCATCTGTCTTAATTTTTTGGAATAATTTGCCATAGGAAAGGAAATAGCTCTGTATGGAGCACTATAACAATTTGTAAATATATTTCTCTATTCTCAAGTATGGATTTTTGTGTTTGTTCAAATGGTCCAAGACATGGTAATCTGTTTGTGAGGTGCATTCTATGGTACGTAGCTACACCACAGGTTTATCATGCCTGTCTAGTGTCTTTATAAGATGTTCATGATTAAATCATCCCATTTTCCAGCTTGATAATTTGATTTCAGTGGTCAGTGTTTCAGATCTTTAATTGGGATGTGGCCAGCTTCATAATTTGATTCAAGAGATCGGTTTTTTTTTAGTTCTGTAATTGGGATGTAACTATGTGTGGGGTGGTTATGGTGGCAGATTTTGCTTCTTTTCTGATGATAGCAGCTGGCATTCTGGAGCTGGCTGTGCTCCAGAGTTGTATGGGTAAGTTCAATAGCCTGCCAGCAAAAGAAGGCTAGTTTCTCACTCATGATTTTCAAATTATGAGTTTCTGTGCTTGCTGCTGTGCCCATGGAGTGCCCACCTCTGCTGAGAGAGTGCCAAGGTGTAATGTAGTAGGTGTGGAGCACAGCAGGAACTGTTGCATGCATCCTGGGACAGCGTGGTTTGGGAATCTTCTGTGTGAGATTGTGACCATTATATGTGGATGATTGCTACACAGGTAACTAGTTTCTCAGAATAATAATTGTGTATATGTGTGTGTATGGGGGGCACATGTGCACAAGTGAGCAGGCGCTGGCATGGGCACAAATGAACAAGCACATGAATGAGAGTGATCACTGATACAAGGGAACTACTGTGGAGAATAAGGATGTTTAGTATTCTTCAATGCTTATTGCAAAACATTTATAAAACTTAAATATTTTTGCTAATATTGCCAGACAAGATACATAATGGAAAAATAGTGATTTTTAGGTAGAGAAATGGAAAAAAGTACTAAAATCTTAATTAATCTTTCACAACTACCAGCTGTCCATATGTAGATATTAAAGAATGTTGTTATTTGATGCTAAAAGCACTGGATTTAGCATCCTCATATTAAGGACAGCAATAGCTATTCACAAGGTAGGTGACAGAATCAAGTGGAGTTGTATGGAGAATATTTTGAAAAGTTTGAAGTACTGTTGGAAGTACTAGTTAATAGTATTACAAACAAACAGTACTATTACCTGTTCATTTTATTTATTAATTACTTAAGAAAAGGATAAAAGGAGGGCAATATCCGCTTAGATAAAACTGTCCAATTCCTGAATGTCATTTTGATTACATTGCTTCCTTCTATTGTTGGTTACATATCAGAACCTTGGAACTATATAAATATCTTTTTAAAAATTATTTTCTTGTTCTTCACTGTAGACTCCATGGGCTTGGAATGAGGTTTTTGCCTGATCACTTTCTTATTAAGAGCCTTTTTATGAACAGTGTCTTCTTTTCTTCTAATATTATTACAGAGTGGTTAGTTCTGGCTGACTCCCTTCTCTTTGTATTTATAGAAGCTTCTCTAGTTTGCCTGTTGTAATTGTTTAACCAGATGATCTGTTAATTAGTTATTAGAATAGATAGTCAGTAGTTGTGCCAGGAAAGTTAGTATCAGTCAAGTTATGTACTAGACCATGTAAAATTTGAAAATATGTCAGAGATAGGAATAGATTCATAAGCATTTATCTTATGAGTCTCTTAGAACTGAAGTATTATATTTTGAAAGATACATCTATTTCAATGTACATATTTTCCATGACTGTGTCTTGACTTTTGAGAAAGTTTCATTTTCTCTCTGTATCACTCTTGTTTCTTAAGACCTATTGGAAATATCTGCCCTTTAAAAGAAAGTAACAAGAAAGGGTGGAACTAAACTGCTTATCTAAAAATAAAAAATTCAGAGACATAACATAGCTATTTGTCTTTATTATTTTTAAAAGTATGAAGAAATTGTATAGTTTTTAGGTTGTTATAAGAATATATAAAATTGATAGTTGAGATTTATATTGTGAAATTTTCTGGAAAAATTCATTATATTTAAAAATGAATTATACATTTTGGAGTAGAAAACATTGTATATATATATATTTTTAAAGCAAGAGGGGACAGTGAGAGAGAGAGAACGAGAATAGCAATTTTTATTTAGTTTTTCAAGTAACCTTCATTACTCAGACACTTCATTGTGTACGTGGGTGCTGGGGTTTGAACTCGCGTACTTGTGCATGCCAGGCAAGCGCCGTAACCACCAAGCCACCGCTCCAGCCCCCAACATTGTATATTTTTGTCATTGACATTTATAAATAAAAGTGAAAAGGATACATAATCTTGTTTTTAGGAGGAGTAATGATGTGTTGTAAGCAGAATTAACAGCTGGCTCTTCAAATTATTTAATTAATGATAGGTAACTGATAAGTGTTTTAATCCTAATTCATATTAAGATATGAACTTTAAAAGGTGAGGTTACTTTTTCTTTCAGGAAAAAACAAATTTACTCTTCTATTATTATTCCAAAAATTTTTAACAGTAGAGAATTTGCTTTAGATTCTTATTCTTGAAAAGAAGAATTTTGTATCTAATGGGCAATACTTCTTAAAGAGAATCTGCATTCTCTTTCTTAAAAAATATTTTAGTTACTTCTATCTTTTCATAAACGAACTTAATATGGCTAGATGAGAGTCCTTTTTTCCTATTTTGTGTTGAATTTCTTCCCTGCTTATCCTTGTTCACACCCTGAAATTCAGACTTGCCTTCTGCATTCCTTCTGAGCAGCATCTTCCTTTCACCCTTATCTTTTCTTTTACTCCTCATCTTTCCTGCCTGCTGTCTTGTGGCTCCATTATATTTTTGCTTGTCCTAATGTCAGTTATTTGTATTCTGTCAACATGATCCTTCATTCTCTTTATTCATCAAAATTAAAGATTCTAGATAATCCTTTTTCAAGACTTAAAATAAACTTTTTTCTAGAAATATTTGCAGAACATTTTAGATGCCTTCTCTCAAAACTTGTTTGTTTCATTTAAAAATGTAGAAAAATTCTTAAGAGTTTTTGTAGAAATATTTGTCTTGGGTCACTGTCTATTGATGCCACTACCAACTTTCAACAAATAATTTATAACTAAATGAAAGTATTAACACATGTATATTAAGCCAGGTATGGTGGCATGTGCCCACAATCCCAGCTCCACCTAGTTCTAGTTACTCAAGAGGCTGTTGCCAGGGGAGCCTAGGAATTCAGTGCCAGCCTAGGGAACATGGCAAAACCCCATCCCTCAAATACATGCATATTTGTTAAATAGCTTAATTACAAAGTCCATCATTAGGTGCATTGAAGCAATAGCTGCATTTGAAGGTCTTCAAATTTAATATAAATAATTATTTAATTTGGCAAATTAAGTAATATCATAGTAAAAATATAATAATAATCACAATTTTAAGTGCCAAATGCCCCTGCTTAATATTGTTCAAAGTTTATTTAGAGAATATAAAATGCGGCTTACTGTTCACTATGTGTCAGGCTTCATGGGTGAAGTATAGTGGTTGATTTTAATCGGGTTAAAGGACCTCCAGTGCTTGAACTGTGTAGTGGGTTACACGTACATTGCTTATGGCCCCCCCCCTTGCCCGTATTAGCAATCTGCTTTTGTACTTTGACATCCAGGATTTCCCTAGTGAATTTTGTCACAGAAAAAAGAGAATCATCAATATCGCAGTTAAACTTGACTTTCAAAGCTAATAGTATCTCACTTGGGGGCTCAAATTTAATAAATTTTCTTTGATTCTGGGTGAGTTTTTAAACATCAAACAATGAATTGGCCAGGGTGCAGTAAAATATTTAGATCTATTGACTATGGTTCAGAAGGGTAGAAGGCAAAACACTAGTGGTTTGATGTTGATAAATTCTCAGTACCTTAATCCACATTAATGTTTTCTTTTATCTGGGTGAACATTGGTGACAAAAAGCGAGAGAAAGTATCTATACGTATAAAACATGAAATATAAAAGCACATGTATTTGTAAAATATGCTTTGCTTTGTTATGCTAACTAAGTTTAGCAGCATTCTCATCCTGATTGAAGACTCTAGAAAATGTTTGTACAGATAAATTTACATTCCGAATTGGAACTCTAGGGTGCATATAGTATTCACTCTGTTGTAAAATTTTCATTGTAATATATTTTGCAATATGTACTTTCACATTCATGTATTGACAGGAAGTCTTGAGATCAACTTGGCGAATATAAAGATTCTTGTACCCATAGAGAGCATAAGCAATCAAAAATCTTGTAATGTTTGTGTGTGTTTACTGGTTTAAAGAAATGCTATGGAGTATGATAGTTTTGTGAGATGTTTATGTTGTGTAATTAATTCATATAGTAAAAGATAATTCAGTTTTATAAGCTGCCCAAGTAGAACAGAAAAATGGAAATTAAAAAAATCAACATTGCCAAGTTGCATTTGAAGCTGCCCAGAAAAAGCTAGAGAGATACATACATTTATTTATGCAATCAATGTTATTTTTATAGTTACCCTCATTTGTAATCTTTCCTATCTCATAAAAATTGGCCTATAACTGTAAGCTAGTTGGATAATATTGGTCAAATATATGGTAGCAAAGAGCTAAAATTTTAAAAAACAGAGTCAAGCATAGAAAGTTAGAAAACATGTCTGTTTATGAAAAATGATATTATTAAACTGTATAATTAAAGATTAAAGCTTACTTATCTTAATTACAAGCTAAATAGTACAATTCTTCAGGTTTTCCCTAAGTTTGGGAATTAAAACCCAAAAATACCTGTTTCTGAGCATTTCCTTATGTCTAATGAGCATTTTCTCATTTGTCCAGTAGGTGGCAGTGTGATATCAACTGCCTATGATTCTAGTCTGGCTGGAGAATTGGTATTTCTCTAGTATCTGTGATGTTATTGTATTGTTATCTTTCTGAATACTTAAAATACAGTACAAATACTACTGATTTTATCTTATTTACCTTGCATGGGAGTTGTGTGACCAAGTTGGTTTACATGTATTTAATTGTTAAGACTCAAGTGTAATAAAATCCTACCATTTTAGAAGAGTAAAATGGGTAAACAAACCTCTTATTTGTATATTTTAAAGTATCCTTTTGTGTTGAGTATATTTCTTTTTATTCTAGGTTACAAACTAGTGAAATTTTTCCCCAAAAAACCCTAATAACTGTTGTGCTCAATATATATAAGTTAATGTTAATTAAGCATATTATTAAGAAAGTGATAAAATTAGGAGATTGCTGTTTGCTTTTGATTATTTGAATGTGTGCGTGCATGTGTGTGTGTGTGTACATGTGTTTCTTCCTTTATCGTTTCAGGGTGGAACTGTGAAAAAAATAATTCAAAACCTCTTGATCAGAAGAGCTTCAGTGACTCTTCTTCCCCTTCTTCATTTCAAGCAGGAGGATGCTTTTTCTTCTTAACATTCTCCCCCAGCACTCTGAATTAGAGATTTATTTGCAACGAAAAATCAATTAGTCCTAAATTTATTCATGGATTTCAGGTCCAGCGATCAATGCAAGTCCACTCAGTGGGCTCAAGGGGACCCAGTTCATCCCAGTTAATGTGTCTGAAGGGGAATTACCATTGATGCTGTTTTTTTCCCTTTAGGTCAGAGATCAGATCTCGCTGTCACGGACTGCAGCAAGTAGGAATGACTTCACCCTGCAGCTACCCAAACTGCACCTGGAGACCTTTGCAATGGAGGGGCTCAAGGGCGGGCCAGAGGTTGTAGCATGCCAGGTTAGAGTCTAAATAACATTGTTTGCTACTGAGACATATAGAAAAATAAATTGCACTAACTGGAGAGAATGAAAGCCTCGAAGTATTGTGAATAATTTAAAGGAGATGCAAATAAATTTTTCTGCATTTTTCTTCTATCATGTGGCAGTATGTTTCACATACAGAAATTTCTTTTTCTAAAATCCTAGAACAAGCCTATTAAAAGAATCCAGAAAATTATCTTTACAAATGAAAATGTGTATTTTATGGCAAAATGCAGTGTTAAACGAACATACTATCAGTGGAGGACAATAAGACATTAGACTGTTATCTCTTTAGGCTAGACTTTATTTGTTACTCTTGCTGTTTTAAATTACTTTAGATTAAAATTATCAAGAGAAATACTGAAAAATTTCAAAGTTAAATCCAGAACATATCTACCATTTTTATGTGGTAATTTAAAACTAGAACGTAACTATGTACTGTATTGAAGAGTACTTTACCCTTTAACATTTGGTTTTATAAAGTATTATAATGTGTGCAAACTGGGTCATTGCATTTATAAAACTCAAAATGCCAAATCATAAAACCTTAGATAACTTTAAAATAGACTTAATAAAGAAACATTTTTAGAAACATTCGTTTACAAATGTTGTAGATATCCTTCTGATCTATGTCATTATTGTATTTTTGTGAAAATATTTTTCCTTAAGGTTAAACATTTTTTAAAAATTAGATGAGACAAGATTCAGTGTGTTATCCTTCTCTTAATATCCAGTACCTTCAGTAGAAGAAATTATCATATCATGTAAATTATGGGAAGACTGATATTCCAAAAGAGTGTGTTTCAAAAAGAGGTATTTCTTAAATTCAGTCTGTGTTTCACATTTTGGATTTTAAAATAATTCTTTTCATTTTTCAGTTTACGACCCTGTGGAATTTTAATTTTGTACAACATCAGTGTTTGTCCACGTGGATCTATGTTCACTTTTTTTTTACATGTTCCATACACTAATTTAATCTGTTATTAGTCCCCAGATTAATGCTCCACAAAGGAAAAAAATACTCCATGGTTCTTTCTTTAGATTGCCCATCAATATGTCTAAATACATATATAATTACATAACTAAGCATAAAATATTTTATTTTCTTTCATAGGCTATAATCTTGTGCTGTTATTTAGGACAAGATTAAAATGTATGTTTTAAATTTGATTGTCAGTATTTATAAGAATTCATTGGAACCATATATATAATATGATTTGAGATTTTTCTAATGGTTGTAAAATAGTTCTTTACTTGGCTATCTTGATTCAGAATTTCATGGGGCTTAGTATATGTCATAATTCACAGTTGAAGACTTTTCCCAAACAGTGATAAATAATAATAGCTACTGTTCCAGTAAAAACTTGGTATGCACCAGGTACCATACTTAACCATTTGAATAATATCATTTAATTCTCATATTGGGCAGATGTCTCTGTCTCCATTTTACAGTAGAAAAAACAACCACCACAGCAGGTAATTCTCTTCAGATCAACAAAAATAAATGGCAAATCCTAGAGCCTGGTTTTAAGTCTAAAAATAGTTGATGGCGAAGCTGAATTAGTAAAGATGACACCAAAGAATTGAGACACCTATGATAAATGTTAAGAGTCAAACCTTGGAAATCTATAATAGTTTTCCTTCCATTTATAATATGTTAATTATACATTTGTATGTGATGTAGGTCAGGTTTTGTGTTGTGTTGTAGACAATTTACAGATAAAAAATGTTTCCATTTGACAGCCTAATGATATGAAAGTCTTTTTTTTTCCTTTTTGCAGTATAAAAATGTATTTATGCTGACTGGCAACTTATTCAGGAATTTAGTGTTTTAAAAATTTATTTAACGTAATAACTGTACATGCTTATGAGGTACACTGATACACATGTGTACATGTATGCAATTCATCATGCTCAAATCAGGGTAATTAGTATATATATCAACTCAAGCATCTATCATTTCTCTGTTGAGAACATTTAAAATCCTTTCTGCTAGCTATTTTGAAATATATAATGAATTAAATTAACTAGAATTAATGAGAATCACTGCCCTATACTATAGAACTGAAGTTATTCCCCTTGACTGCATTTTTGTACCTGATAACCAAGTTCTGTCTATCCACCACCTCCCCACACCTTCCCAACCTTTGGTAATCACTATTCTGTTCTTCCTTTTTGTGAGATCAACTCATTTAATTTACACACATGAATGAGAACATGTGGTATTTATCTTTCTGTGCCTGATTTATGTCACTTAAGAGAATATCCTCCAGGCTCATCTATGCTGCTGTAAATGACAGGATATTATTCATTTTTATTGCTGAATAATATTTTATTGTGTATATATACCACATTTTCTTTATTCATTCATGAATGAGAACTTAGTTGATTCCATATCTTGATTTCTGTGTGTAATGCTCTAAGAAATTTGAGGCTGGGGTAAGGGTGGGAGAAGGGTGGGGCTCTAGGGGGTAATTTTAAGAATTCTAATTTTAAGAATATATACATATCATATTGTTTTGTTGGATGCATTTTTGATTGTACAATAAGTAAATTTCTTAATAAAAATAAAGAAATGTGAGGCTGCAGGTATCTTTTCAACAAACTGATGAAAGTATTCTGGATTTGTTTATCTTTGTACTGGGACTCTGTGCTGATGGACTTTTTGGTGTATGTGACCTTTGATGATAAGGACAGGATCACTGTGTAGGGTGTTGCAATGTATGAACCACTTTCCCAACTTGCACACTTATCATTTAGAGAAGTTGATATTTTCTGTTTTCCAGTGGGACAAGCTTTATTATAGGTATTATCCTGGATGGAAGGAAGACCTGTGAGCAATACTGAAGGTGAAGAAGATGCCTGGGTCACCTATTCTCTCAACTAGAAAAGCATATGACTGATGCTTTCCTACAGGAGAAAATTCAGCTCAACTAGTCTCTGAGATCTGCTAGCATTTTGTCCCAGTTTCCTAATTACAAGAAGTGTCTCAGGCTTGTGATGGGATGGAATGAGGCAATGCATGTTAAGTAGAGCACCATGACCAGCACAGAGGCCCCTTGTAAAGACCAGCAAGCAAAAGCTTGTTTGGTTATTTTTAAGGGGTGGGGTGTGTGTGTGTGTGTATGTGTATGTATGTGTATTTTGAAGAAGGGATGTTTAGTATCTTTTCCCCTCTACTTTCCTTTACTCTTCCTTATCTCTTCAAAAAGCTTTAAATAATTTTCTTAAACACAGTCTATTTTAGCTTCCTATTAACTTTTTCATGTCATGTGATTCTCCATTGAGGCCCTGTTTCCAGTATCTAAGTTCCTATGTCTGGTTTAGAACTACTCTATTAATGTATTCATCTCCCAAATAATAGTGCATCACTATAATATTGATAAAAATGAAAACACCCAGATTAGACCACTTAGCTTTAACTGAAAAGGCAGTATACTATGAATATAGAACTTTGTAATAAAAAATATTTTTTCATTATCTTATATTCTTTTTATTGTGAATAAGGAAAATTTATTGGTCTTAATTATAAAATCTAGAAGTGGATAAATTAGGAAGCATGTAGTCTTTGCAAGCAGGAAATATTCAAATGTCATGCAGGATGTGGGAAAATCCTTTGTTGGATAACCCTCTCTCATTCATGGTAGGTTATTTTCTGTTCCTGGCATCCAACCACTCATTTCCCATCATGTTCATTCACTATGACAATGCAAAATATATTTCAAGTTTTCATAGTCCTTCCTATTCTAAAGCCACACATTAATTGTTCTACTTTGTAATATTTAATTTGAGGATCATTGTGGCATGCTAGGTTATAAAGTTTAGGAATATTTTAGAAATGTTATTTGATAGCAATAAAAATATTGAAAATTGTTAAGTGCAGATCTTAAATTTGTTCAACTCATGGCCTTGCGTGAAATGAGTCTTTTTTAAAAAAATAAACAGTTGAGTGGTATAATCATAAATGCATATAACGCTAACAACATGATATGCATTTGATCCTGAACAATAGTAACCCCCACATTGCCCACAACCCAGTCTCTTGATTCTTTGGTATTATGGCCCTATTGCAAATATAAATGCCCATATATATGTGTGTGTATAAGATTGTGAATTTTTCAGAATTAAATGATCTCATAAATATTATTTGACTTTTCAGGGTGGGGCAGTAAAGAGCATGCTGCATTGTTGATTGTCTCCTTAGATCCCTCCTTATCTTCCCTCTCTCTCCTATCCCTCACCTCCACCCACCCATATATCTATAGTTCCCCTCCATTATGTGTTGCTATGCCCTTGGTGGGTCCAATACAAGTGTTTGTCTACCTTTCACCCAAGCCTGGGTAAGGCCTAACCTCCACAAATGAGGGAAAACATTTGACCTTTGACTCTCTAGGTTTGGGTAACTTTGTTCAGCATGATTTCTTCCATTGCCATCCATTTACCCTCAAAGGCTACAATATCATTGTTTCTAATAGCCAAGTAAAACTCCTTTGTGTGTGTGTGTGTGCGCGTATCAGAGCTTTTGGATCCATTCATCCAGTGAGGGGCATCTGGGTTGATTTCATAATTTAGCTATTGTAAATTAAGCAGCTGTAAACATTGATTTTGCTGTGTCACTGTAATGTGCTGATTCTAACACCTCTAGGAAAATACCCAGAAGAGGGATAGCTGGTTTGTACAGTGGATCCATCCCTAAGTTTTTGAGGAATCTCTACACTACTTTCTAGAGCAGCTGTACCAGTCTACAGTTCCACTAACATTATGCTCATGTTCTTGTCTTCCCACAACCCATCCAGCATTTCTTATTGTTTGTATTCTTCATCTTTGCCAGTCTGACTGGTGTGAAGTGAAATCATAATGTAGTTTTGATTTGCATTTCTCTGATTACTAGTGATTTAGAACACTAGTAATACATGAACACTTTTTCATGTATTCATTGGCTTGTTTGATTTCCTCTGTTGAGAAGTTTCAGTTCAGCTCTCTGGCCCATTTGTAGATCGGATTGTTTGTGTTTTTGATATTAAGTTTTTTGAGTTCTTTGTAAATTTTGGATATTAGTCCCTGGTCGGAGGAATCACAGGCCATAATTATCTCCCATTCTGTGGATTCTCTCTCGAGAGTTTTGACCAATTCCTTGGCCGAGCCAAAGCTTTTTAATTTAATGGCATTCCATTAATTAATTCTTGATTTTAATACTTTCGCTTTGGGAGTCTTGTTGAGGAAGTCGTTGCCAACTCCCATATGCTAGAGTGTTGGTCCTAGTTTTTCTTCTAGCAGTTGTATGGTAGCTGGTTTAATTCCTTCATTATCTTATATTCTAAATTGTGTTTTCAATGATTATTGTTGTGGTTTGGATATGAGGTATCTCCAAAAGCTCCTGTGTTAATGTAGGAATATTTAGAGGTGAAATGATTAGATCATGAGAGTTGTAATCTAATTGGTCCATCCTAGTTTGAATAGACTGGGTGGTATGCAGGTGAGGTATGGGTGGAGGAGATGTGCCACTGGGAGTGTGCCCTGGAAGGATTGTTTTTCCCTGTGGCCCCTTCCCTCCCTCACGTGCTTGCTGTTCCTTGATCACTGTAGCAGCACTTGTGCACCATGCCCTTTCTCCACAATGTTCTACCTCAACCGGGGCCCAAAGCAATAGAGTCAGCCCACCATGAAATGAATCTCTGGAACCATGAGCCAAAATGAACTTTTCCTCCTCTGAGTTGTTTGTGTCACTCTTTTGGTCACAGCAACAAAAACTTAATACCATTATGATCTGCAATGCTGATAATATCTGACACATATTGGCAGGCAACCAATAAATGTTTGTGTCTTCATCCCCACCAATAATAAAAAAATTATTAAATAAAAACTAATGGTAGGTAATTTATCAAGTGCTTACTCTATGCTTGTTACTTACTGTGCTTCAGAACTTACATTATGATCTCATTTAATCCTTTAAATAACTTTGCGCATGATTGATCCTCTGCTTTTATTCCATTTTACAAAGAAAGAAACCAAAGATGAAATAAGACACCAAAGGTCGCATATCCAATGAGCAGGATAACTGATACATTCATGCTTTTAATCATGCCATTCTGTCTTCTGTTAACTGTGGCTTACTGGTTTTTGTTTGTTGGTATTAGAGATTGAACATAGGAGCACTTTACCACTAAGCTAGCCAGTCCTTTTATTTTGAGACAGGTTCTCATTAACTTGCTAAGGCTAACCTTCAACTTGTGATTCTTCTGCCTCAGCTTCTGGAATTATGGGCTTGTGCCACCATTCCTGGATTTTTTTTTTTTTTTTAATGGCTGAGAGGAAAGAATAAAGATGGAGTTTCTGTAGAATGCAATTTCATTTGTGTGGAAATAATAGGAAGAATAGAAATCCAAAAGAGGATTATCTGGGTGAGTTACTTAACTTTTCTGTTTAGGCTCTTCATTTCTAAAATAAAAATAATGAAAGTTCCTAACTTACAGCATTGAATTATTCCATTGGAAATGCTTAGAATCTGTACTGTAGACACATTGTAAATACTTATTTGTTCTTCACTAGTCTGACAGCTTCATAAAATCAGGAACATGGCCTTGTTCACTGCTGCATCTTAAGAGCTCAACACCGTCCCTTGTGCAGAGGAAGCCCTTAGTATATATGGGAGAATTAAAATCTTGATTTTGGACACTTGACAAGAAGACTTAAAAAGCTGCTTTTGTCTAAGCCATGCATGCTCTTAAGAAACTTGGTATAATTTTCTTTTTTTACTTCTAGCTCACATCACTTTAAAAAAAAAGTCTCCCAAACCATCTCATTGAAGTATTTAAGGCTTAGTGCATAATATCAAAACCTCTGGAAACATAGTGTATTTTGTAAGTGTATGTTTATAAACACTTCATTAGAGAGTCTTCATTGTGAAACCAGTTATTTATGAAGATTTTAAACAACAGAGTCTTCCCTGTAAATACAGTAATCCTTTAATCACTCCTCACCCATAATGTCATTACATGGTCCTTTCTTAGAATGGTTTTTAGTTGTGTATTATAAGCATGACTTTTGGGATAGCGTGGTTTTTTACATTCATACTTATTTTTCAGATGTATAAATTTCTTTGAGCCTTTTTTTTTGGTATTTATATAGATAAATCATAAAGACCATATTGAAGGGAATTTTGTTATAATTTTTCATGTATAGAAGGATGAAATAAATGATACCAGCACCTAAACTGTCAGAGAATGAAAATATCAGGTTTCTTTTTAGTAAATATTTACATGTTCTCTGTTGCAGTCCTTAAGGCAACAATCTTCTAATTGTTCTACAAGAAATTTCTACACTTTTGACATACTTAGAAATTAAAGACATGTTAAATAATTTCATTTAAAAGATCATTCCATTTTGTTATTTTCTTCTTTGTGTTATTCTATTTCCATACTGAATTTTCAGAGAACTGAACATCTTTTTAAACATGAAAGTCAGCTGTTTTGAATGAAAATGTTGTTAAATATAGCAAATACTCCTTTTTAAATGAATGAAAAGAATATATCTGATTAATTTTTTATTACTCTGGTCATGAGTTTTTTTATATATATATGTATAAATTGTGTTATAACAGTAGTATGATATACTCAGGTATATGTCATTTGCCTTAATATAATTTGACACAAAATTTGCTCATATTAACTTTTTTTTTTTTTTTAAGAAAGAGGGGACAGTGAGAGAGAGAGAGAAAGAGAGAGAAGCAATTTTTATTTAGTTTTTCATGTGACTTTCATTCCTTGGACACTTCGTTGTGTACATGGTGCTGGGGTTTGAACTCATGGACTCACGCTTGTCACGCAAGTGCCGTAACTGCTGAGCCACTACTCCAGCCCCTAATGTAGACTTTTAAAAATTATGAAGTTGGGCCTAGCATGCGCAAGGCCCGGAGTTCAGTCCTCAGCCCTGAAGAAAAAAATTATGAAGTTGGAGCTGGAGTGGTGGCTTGGCGTTGGTGTGCTTACCTGGAATATATGGACCTGGGTTTGAACCCTAGCACCACATACACAACAAAGTATCGAAGAAACAAAGGCCCAATGGAAAAATAAATAATATTGATTCTTTCTCTCTCACTCTCTCACTCTCTAAAAAATTTTTTAGAAAAAATTATGAAGTTGTACATGATCTTGACAATAAAAATCATGTTGAAGAGTAAAATTAAGATCATTTGAAAATTTTGCAATTCAGAGACAACCAATATTAACATTTGGTATATATTCTTCTAGTCATTTTTTCAGCCATAAATACAACTCACATGCAAATTTTATTTGTATTTGAACACTACTTGGGCCATACAGTCTTGTAAGCTTTAAACAATATAAACCTAATAACATATCACAGATATCTTTCTTGTAAATAAATACAGATTTTACCAGATGGTAATACTACCATTGTTTTCTTAGTCCCCATATTTTATTTTAAAAGATTTATTGTAATAATGTATTTTTTAAATCCATTGTTAAAATATAGTATTGGGTACTGATAGCTAAAAAATATCTGTTAAAATTACTAGTTCTATAAAGATTTTTTTTAATTTAACAGATGAGACATTTTATATCTTGAATCATGGGTTATATTTCAGACCAATGCTGTGGTTCTTTCCCCCCCTTCAGACTCTCTTTGTCTTTTGAAAAGGAAAAGATGACTTAGGAGGGCAGGAAATCGCATCTTTCTAAAGCTTTCACTAAAGGTGTTAAGACGCATAACTTTCAACGTATTAACTCAGCTTACGTGCTGAATTACATCCTCTGTGGGAATGATCTGGTGTCATTGATTTGAACTGACATCCAGTATGTCAGTTTCCTCTTCTGTAAAATGGAGACAGTAATGCCACTCTGGTGCATGTTGGGGTGACTAGGAAGATTATAACATATATGAAAGAACATTGAAAAATAAATATCACACAATTTTTTTTACAATTGTTTCCCTTTAAATAATTGGCATATAAATATTCCTTTGTCAGGTTGCTTAGTTTTCAATATCTAGTTTGAATTTTTTTACTTTTCTAAAAGACAAACAATGGGGCTGGAGCAGTGGCTGGGCAGTTATGGTGCTTGCCTGGCATGTGCGAGTCTGCTAGTTCAAACCCCAGCATCATGTACACAATGAAGTATCTGAGAAATGAAAGCCACATGAAAAACTAGATAAAAATTGCTTCTCTCTTTGTTTCTCTCACTGTCCTCTCTTTCTCTAAAAAAATAAAAAAAGATAAGCAAGTAAATCAGATTATAGGGAAGTTGACAACCATGTATCTGCACAATTTACTGTATGTCACTGAGCTTGCTGGAATCATGTGGATCAGAATGGGAATTACTTTCTTAACAGCATAGTATCTGGAAAAGATAAAATAATTACATTTTCTGGGGAAAAGGCAGTAAGGTGGTATTTGAGAAGACATGAAGAGTCAGAATGCCTGGATTGAAGGTCCTGGCTCTGTAATTTAACTACCTTAGCAAGTCACTAAGCACTGAGCTGCCATTTCCTTATCTGTAAATGGTGACAGTTAAGCCTGTCTTGCTTTGGCTCAGGATTGTGGGGAGATCAGATGAGATAACGTGCTTATGAAGGTGTTTTTTACATTAGAACTACAAAAAGGTCTGGGTTCAGGAATAATGACCCAGGTACATTGAAGAATGTTTTAGTGTTTTGACTCTTGTTGGTTTCTGATTGATGATGTATTCAGCATGTGCCTTCAAAAGAATAAAATATTCAATAACTTCTGTGTTTTGTTCCAGTTCATTGTAAAGTCATTGCCAAAACATAGGTGGTGAATGCTCACTAAATACTTCTATTTTAAAATTATTATATGAAGGAAGTAAAATATTACTACTATTTTCATATTTTAAACCATTTTGTCAGCTTTATTTATGCCCTTTAATTTGGAGGGGGGTACTTCAAATCCAACTCAGTAAAATGGGACAGTATTTGCCTATATATGAAATGTTTGAGATACACTTTAGTTCACTTGGAAAAAACAAAAACGATTAAACATATTGTAGTACGGATTTTTTTTTATAACTTTTAGTTTTAGGTGGCCCTAAGTAGAAGAACTGCTGAATTATATGAATATAATTTTTGTCATTAATACTGATGCAAAAACTACATCCTAAACTTAACCTTTTTTTTTCATTTTTGAAGCCTCTTTTTAAGTAAACTGCAACCTTACTAGATAATAGCTTTTAATGCTTGTTATTGAGAGACTGAAGCCTGCGAGCACTTGAACTTTCAAGTGCTACAAACCAGAATTGCTATTCATTTTAGGTACTTGGACAAAAAACAGTGTTTGATGGACTGCCTAGGTGAAGACCTGGAAAAGGAAGGGTTATCTACAAATTGAGTGAGTTTATTATGGCTTAGTGATTTGCTGATTGATTTCATTTGCTGTCAGTTAAGGCTCTCTTAATGTCAGTTTTCTTTGCATAATGCCTTGAAATAAAGGCTGATGAAGTTCTTCAGATTGATGCCGCTTATATAAACTGACCCTGATTTGCCCTATTCTGCATGGCAATTTAAGTGACAGCAGTTAAAGGAAAATACAGCAATGAATATGCAACTTAAGGATTAAAGGAGATGCCGTAAGTCATTCAGTGTAAAGCTAGGTATGAAAGTAATTTCTTATAATAATTCCATAGATACCTTAAGTTTTGTTAAATACATGATTACTCCCAAACATTTGTTTTAATGTGTGTTATATGTACATATTAAGTGTGAATATATGTATATATGCACAGTTATCTCTGATGAAGAGAACTAAAAGTGAATCTAAATTTTTCGAATTGATAAATCTTCCTCTCCTCACTTATTTAAATCTGGAGTTGACAGAATCATCGTCTAAAAAGTGTTTTATTTGGACATTCACATGCAAAAGAATAAAATCAGACCTTTATCGTATATACAAAATCAACTCCAAATGGATTAAAGACATTAATAGGACCTTAAACCTTAAAACTCCCAGAAGAAAACAGGACAAGCTCCTTGACTTCGGCCTAGGCAGTGATTTTTTTTTTTTCTGATAGGTACCAAAAGCAAAGGCAATAAAAGCAAAAATAAACACATCGAACTATATGCAAAAAATTAAAAAGCTGCCCAGCAAAGGAAACAATCACCAATAAAAAAGCAGCCTTTGGAATGATAAAATATTTTCTAATCCTATGTACAATATATAAATATCCAAAATACACAAGGAAATCCTACAACTCAATAGCTAAAACCCCCAAATAACTCAATTAAAAAATGAGCAAAGGACCTTAATGGACATTTTCCGTAGAACTCATGCAAGTGACCAACAGGTGTACGAAAAAGTGCTCAACATCACTAATCACCAGGGAAATGAAAAACAAAGCCCAGTGAAATAGCTCCTCACGACTGGCAGGATGACCATGATAAAAGTCAAAAGAGAATACTGTATAGCTTGAATGTGTACCTCAAAGTGCATGTGTTGGACACTTAATCTCCAATGATATGGTGATGAATTGTGGGACCTTCAAGAGGTGATTAGGTCATCAGGGCTCTGCCCTCATGAATGGATTAATACCATTATTGTGGGGATGAGCCCATTATCATGGGAGTGGGTTCCTTATAAAAGAATGAGTTTGGGCCCCCTTCTCTCTCTCTCTCCCCTGCCTGTGTGATACCTTTTGCTATGTTATGGTGCAGCAAGAAGACCCTCATCAGATAGATGCTGGCCCCTTGATCAATCTTGATTTCCCAGCCTCCAGAACTGTGAAAAATAAATTTCTGTTATTTATAAATTACTAGGTCTGTGGTATTCTATTATCGCAGCACAAAACAAATTAAGATAACAAATGTTAAGAATGTGGAGGGGCTGGAGTGGTGGCTCAGCAGTTACAGCACTTGCCTTGCATGCACAAGTACTTGAGTTCAAACCCCAGAACCACCTACGCAACGAAGTCTCGGAAGTCTTGGAGCAACAAAAGCCACACGAAAAACTAAATAAAATTGATTCTGTCTCTCTCTTTATTAAAAAAAAAAATAATGTGGAGAAAAGGGAACCCTTGTATACTGTTGGTAGGAATATAAATTGGTGTAGCCATTATGGAAAACAGTATGAGGGGTCCTCAAAAAATTTAAAATAGAACTGCAATATGATCCAGCAATCCTACTTTGGGGTATATATTCAAAGGAAATGAAATCACTTTCTTTAAGAGGTATCTACATTCCCACTTTATTCCCACATTTCTCAGTAACCAAGATAATGTGGAGTCAACCTAAATGTCTATCAACAGAGGAGTGGATAAAAATGTGTGTGTATATGCAGCCTTAAAGAAGGAAATTGTGAATATACAACAATGTGAATGAACTTAGAGGACATTCATGCTAATTGAAAAAAGCTAGCTACATAAAGACAAATATGGTAGAATCTAAAGAAGACAAACTCATAAAAACAGTAGAACGGGGGTTATCAGGAGCTAGAAAGTGAGGGAAATGGGGAGATGTTGGTCAAACATCCCATTATAAGATGAACGATCTCTGGAGATCATGGGTACAATATTATGGTATACTTGAAATTTGCTAACATTAGATCATAAGTATTTTCAACATACATACAAAAAAGGCAATATGAGATGATAGCAAAGTTAATTTGATTGTAATAATTTCACAGTGTATATAAATTATGTTATATGCCTTATATATAATTGTATAAAACATTTGAGGTTGCATACTGATATGTATTAAATAACCAGTGGGATGCAGAGTAATTTTGAAAATTTTAGGGCTTTTCAGTTTTAGAACTTTATAATAACAGTAGTTACTTTTTTATCCCCTTGCTCCTTTGAATGACCAAAAGTCTCAGGGTGCTGATTAGAAGAAGGTAAACTTTTTGGGGAAGACTAATAAGTAACTCACTGAAGAAAGCACAGGAACACATAAATTGTGGCATAAAATGATTTAAAGAGTTTATTTGGACCAACAGTGATTCATGTATTGGGCAGCTCCAAACCAGAAGAGAAGTAATTCAGAAGTTATGTTGAGGGAACACAGGGGAAGCCTTTTTTAAAAATTTATTTTATTTATTTATTTTTTTAAAGAGAGTGACCATGGAAGTAAAGCAAAGAGAATGTTTGACTAGTTATAGTTACACAGGGCCTTATTTGGTATATGCAGCTGTCAGGGCCCTAATTATATATCAGTGACGTATAACTGTACTTCTCATTGGCTAACATTAACTTTCATTAGGCATTTAAAAGAAGTATCCCAGTTTAAGTTTTGCTTATATTAAAAGTTAAAATCACTTATGAAGCATACTGGCTTTGTCTGCTCAGGAATTTTTCAGGTCTTGTCTCCATTTTTAATTCAACATTAATATACTAATTTCTAAGAGAGCTGTTTAACTCACACCTAGCAGGAAGCTTTTCTCTTTGTACTTCAGTGTTGTGGGGTAGTATCTGTGTCCACAGTACATTTTGTAATGTGTGTTGAGCAAAATCTTTCCCAGTATAGCTTCATTAAGATTAAAAGGAGAACTGAGACAACAGAGCACCAAAGTGAGCAATGTGCTTAGATTCTGTCTATGTGGTAGGGGTTCAGCAACTTGTACTGAATAAGCCTGTGATATCTGTGGGTATTTGCAAAAAGGGTTTTGAGAAATTCTCAGACCTCAGATCTTTGGTTGTTTTCTCAATTTCCTTTAAAAATATATTCCTCATTTCTCTGAACAGGGTACAATTTTTAAGCTCCAAGGGTTAATCCTTAATCTTAAGGACTAACCTTAAAATCTACCAGTTTTAGAAAAGAGGAATTGCATGTAAGCAAGACTGGTTCAACTTTTGGAACCTGGTCACTATGTCTGCCTCCTCTCTTCTCTGTCTTTCCCAGTACATTCCGTCCCCATGATCAGGATGTGCTGGTGTATGGGACAGACCTCTTGAAGGACAGCAGTAGTAAATTCCCAGAGCTCCAAAAAGTTCCTCATGAGGTGACCAGAGAGATTTTGCAGAATGCCTGTCTCCTTGTTTTATCCCAGGCTCTTTTAGATACATGCTCTGAAGAGCTTGTTCCTTTTCTTTCTGATGATTAGAGTAGACTCAAAAAATATAAAGAATGGCAAAGACTTTTTTTTTTTTTAAAAGGGAGAGGGAGAATCAGTTTTATTTAGTTTTTCATGTGGCTTTTGTTGCGCCAAGGCATCGTTTTGTACGTAGTGCTGGGGTTTGAATTCGTGTATTCACACATACCAGGCAAGCACCATAACTGCTGAGCCACCGTTCCAGCCCCGGTAAAGACCTTTTAAAGCAATGCCACTTAACTTTTAAAATTGGACTTGATTTTTGACATCATGACCTATTTTTTTTTTTTTAAAGAAAGAGGGGACAGTGAGAGAGAGAGAGAGAGAGACAGAATCAATTTTTATTTAGTTTTTCATATGGTCTTCGTTGCTCTGAGACTTTGTTGTGTATGTGGTGCTGGGGTTTGAACTCGCAAACTTGCATATTGCCAGGCAAGTGCCGTAACTGCTGAGCCACTGCTCCAGCCCCTGACCTAATTTTTGATGGTAATAATTAATCATTAGTTGGAAACTGTATTTCTTTGTATATGTTGATTTCTAGTTCCTTTGAAATTAATAGAGTATCACACCAGAAATTTATACAATGAATTAAATAATTTAATAGAATCCTTTTGCTTGTTATTTGGATTTGTACATACTCTAGTGAAATTTTGTCCTGTAAACATAAGTATGTATA